>JAPDDN010000106.1:15000-85160 GCA_027422405.1 Ptychobarbus kaznakovi
AGAACAAAGAGTATTTATTTATTGTCTCAGATAATAATATTATGGACTATAAAGCGCTATGCAGGTGAATCGTTTTTTTCTCTGTTTGTGAACTGTGATGTTCAATATATGAATCGTGAACCCAAAATCATGAACTAAAACTAGAAGAATGAGTGGAGATTAAACAAAAGCGCTGACAGATCGTTAACCTGCTGTATCTATTGCATTACTGCACTGCACCAGTGAAAGATGAATTCAGATGCCGGTGGTAGACAGCCGGTAGTCATTTCTCTAACAGGAGCATAATGTAGTCAAGGCACAGAGCCAGAAAACAAGACTGTGATCAATGCAGCACGCTAATGGGACGGGACAGTATTGATCTGATTAGAAACACACACCAGTAAAACCTTATCAGACGACTAATGGACATGAGGCTGCACCATCACTGTAGTCAGAGTTAAATAAAGAACTGCTCCAAAGTACACTAGTGTCAGAAGCGCACTGCCAGATCCCTCGCCAATGTCTTACTGGAAGACTAGTGTACTAGAATACTAGTGGTACTGCTGACATGAACAGTTGGGGGCTCGGAGCCTTGTGCACTGACAATTCCTGCCGGACCTGAGACTCAAACCCACAACCTTCGGGATAATTTTTTAAGCTCAGATGAGCTTTATTTGTCACATACACAATTATACAGAGTATAACCAGCAGTGAAATGTGTTCTCTGAATTTAACCCATCCAAGTGCACACACACCTGGAGCAGTGGGCAGCCGAGACTATGGCGCCCGGGGAGCAGTTGGGGGTTCGGTGCCTTGCTCAAGGGTCTCACCTCAGTCGTGGACAATTCCAGCCAGAGCCAAGCTTCGAACCCACAACCTCGGATTACAAGTCCAACGGTCTATCCACTGGGCCACAACTGCCCCAGGCAAGTCCGATACAAATCCGGCTCTCTATCCATTAGGCCACGACTCCCCCTAGTTGTCAATCCTATCCAGTGGACCCTGGACGAAAGGGTCATCGCTGAGCCAGCTCTGCCGGATTGCCCACCACTGCTGCCAGACAAAACCCATTTCACAATGGATTCCTCTCATCAAGTCAATCCAGCATCTCTGTTGACAAAGATCCAGGAAACCGGGTGCTTTCTTCACACCTTTTGCCAAAGCCACCAAACCTCTTGGCACCAGATCTAAGCGTGGGCTGAGTATACTCAAAATCTAGAGACTAGATTAATATCATTCCAATGCATACTCATTTACCAGCCACCTCTGCTCCCCTGGGATGGGGAACCATCAAACGTCCCATTGGAGAATCATTGGCTTCCGGGAAAGCGCGAGGGTCTGTGATGCTGCTCATCGCTTGCAGCAAGAGCCACACCGATGTTCGGAGATCTAGGATTTTAACTTGTGTGATTACAAAATATGTGCCCTTTACCACTAAGAGGACTTCTCCACTAAGAACAGACTTTGGTTCAATAAACCAAGTCAACAAATCCCTAAAGAAATGACTTGGAAAACTGAGTTAGCAGCCTGAAATGACCCAGACATGAATCCATCTGAAAGAAATGTGAACCACATATGATCTCCATCTAATCTGGCTGAGCTGGAACAAATTTGCATTTTATTGCAAATTTGGTGTAACAGAAATCAAATGTGAACCATTGCACATTGAACGCATTACATAAGGAGCTGATCACATGACCACAGCAGGACAGTGTTTGTCCTTGTTTAACCTATATGTCCCCACAAAGACAGTGGGGACATTTTATTATGCCCTAAAAGAAAAACAGCTTATACATCATTGTAACTTTTTATAATTTTTATGTAAAAACACAGGAATAGGGTAAGGGCTGGAAAATATAATCAGTATAAAATTATTATGCCTATGGAAAGTCATCCTAATGACATAAAAATGTGTGTGTGTGTGTGTGTGTGTGAGTGTGTGTGTGTCTCTGTGTGGTGTGGTTAGGTGTGTGTGTGTGTGTGTGTGTGTGTGTGTGTGTGTGTGTGTATGTGTGTGTGTGTGTGTGTGTGTGTGTGTGTGTGTGTGTGTGTGTGTGTGTGTGTGTGTGTGTGTGTGTGTTGTGTGTGTGTGTGTGTGGTGTGTGTGTGTGTGTGTGTGTGTGTGTGTGTGTGTGTGGTAGTGTGTGTGTGTGTGTGTGTGTGTGTGTGTCTGTGTGTGTGTGTGTGTGTGTGTGTGTGTGTGTGTGTGTGTGTGTGTGTGTGTGTGTGTGTGTGTGTGTGTGTGTGTGTGTGTGTGTGTGTGTGTGTGGTGTGTGTGTGTGTGTGTGTGTGTGTGTGTGGTGTGTGTGTGTGTGTGTGTGTGTGTGTGTGTGTGTGTGTGTGTGTGTGTGTGTGTGGTGTGTGTGTGTCTGTGTCTGTGTCTGTGTCTGTGTGTGTCTGTGTGTGGTGTGTGTGTGTGTGTGTGTGTGTGTGTGTGTGTGTGTGTGTGTGTGTGTGTGTGTGTGTGTGTGTGTGTGTGTGTGTGTGTGTGTGTGTGTGTGTGTGTGTGTGTGTGTGTGTGTGGTGTGTGTGTGTGTGTGTGTGTGCGTGTGGTGTGGTGTCTATGTGTGTGTGGTGTGTGTGTGTGTGTGTGTGTCTGTGTCTGTGTCTGTGTCTGTGTGGTGTGGTGTGTATGTGTGTGTGTGTGTGTGTGTGTCTGTGTCTGTGTCTGTGTCTGTGTCTGTGTCTGTGTCTGTGTGTGTGTGTGTGTGTGTGTGTGTGTGTGTGTGTGTGTGTGTGTGTGTGTGTGTGTGTGTGTGTGTGTGTGTGTGTGTGTGTGTGTGTGTGTGTGTGTGTTTATTCTCATACTTTAGCGATGATGCTGCACAGCTGCGGCCCATCCTGAGTTAAAGACAGCAGGTTACTAATGGCAGTGCTGATGGCAAAAACATCATCAGAATCCTCAATCTGACGAATCAAAATCTGTCAAATAAGATTAAGAGATTTAATATGGATCACCCAAGTCATATAGTCAGGTTTCTATTAATATTTATGTAGACTACACTAGATTTCACTTAATATTTCAATGTAATTGTAATTTAAACCTATATGTTATGTTCTAGCCGCTGACAGTACCTCACAATAAACTTCAAAAACAATAAAATGGCTTATCTACTACTACTGATACTAATGACATCAAAGTTTTTATATTTCAAGATGTAAATAGGAAATGCATCATTGGGTTTGCTAAAATGAATATGGCAGCAAACAATAAACTAGTTACTCATAGTAAAATATTTGTATCAAATGCCTTTCTAGTTTACAAAGAGAAGGCTATTTTGCCTTTATTATACATCATGAAATAATATTGCACCGATCATTTTTTGTTGTTGTTGTAAACCAGTAGACAGTTTATTAAAGCAAGAAATGTGACATTGTGGCAGTGAGTAAAATCAGGCCATCTGTTAAACTTCATAGCATTAGAACTGCAGTTTAAGAATGAATGTGAAAATCATTTGTTATTATATTATATTATTTAAGAGTGATTCATGAATACTTAAGCTGTAGCCGAAATAACTGAATCAGAAATAAAGTCAGTAAATCGAATGATCCGTGAAGACACATCTATTTAAGCTTGATGTAGTACACGCCTACTCTTACCTGTATCTCATTGGCCAGTGCCATGTCAATCATATGACTGAAGAAGTCACTGACGTCAGTAAGGATCTCGTGAATGGCCTCCTTCATAGATTTGAGGAAGTATTCATCCTCAGTATGAAGACACCTGTGGGGTAAACACTGTCAGTTATACGTGATCTGATCTTCAGTATGTGAACTTTAAGGTGATGAAAAGATGCTGTGTAACCTCTCAGTAATGACGTTCAGCTCCATGCACTTCTCCAGCAGTGATTTCTCATACTGCCAAACAGAATATCAAACATTCAGTACTTTACAATAGAAAGCTTTGCAGGGTCTAAACATGAGTTCATCTTTAACTATAGGTTACATCTGAAATATCTCTTTTGCCAATTATGGCTCTTCAGTGTTCATCTATGGGATTTCTTTCTCCTGTTATTTAGTTTCAGCAGGTTTAAATGGTGCATCTGATCACTTAGTAAAATGCAAACACACTACAACAGGAATCATTCATGTCTGGTGCACAAAAGCTGTTGGGATTTGTTCAAATCACTAACTCTTCATGAGCATGGGTAAAAGTAATAGTGATATTACTAACAATGGTCAAGCAGAAACCCAGTTATGAATCATAAATTCTTCTAGACCTCTGCAATATCTTTGACACTTAGTCTACTAACTCTTAGTAACTTTGCCAGGACTATGCATGTCAAGTAGCAGTCATTAGTGTGCTAGTATCTGTCTGCTCAAAGGGTTCACTCAAAAATGACAATTCTGTCATTAATTACTCACCCTCATGCTGTTCCATACCTTTGTTTATATGCAAAACACAAACTAAGATATTTTTGATTAAATCAAGAGCTTTCTGACCCTCCATAGAAAGCAAGGGTCCTACCACGATCAAGGCACAGAAACATAGAAAGGACATCGTTAAAATAGTTTGTGTGACATCAATGGTTCAACTGTGATTTTGTGAAGCTACGAGAATACTTTTTGTGCGCAAAGAAAACAAAAATAACTACTTAATTCAACAATTTCTTCTCTTCCATGTCAGTCTTCACCATGCATTCACAACCCATGTTGTGTGTAAAGGGTTCTGATGTAGAACCAGTGCCAATCATAGACTTCTGGGGGGGGAGTTGGGGAGAACGGTTGGGGTACACAAATACAAATTAAGCTCAGATGAGCTTTATTTTTCACATACACAATTATACAGTGTATAATGAGGAGTGAAATGTGTTCTCTGTATTTAACCCATCCAAGTGGAGCAGTGGGCAGCCGACATTGCAGCGCCCGGGGAGCAGTTTGGGGTTCGGTGCCTTGCTCAAGGGTCTCACCTCAGTCGTGGACACTTCCTGCCAGAGCTGGGATTCGAACCCACAACCTTGGGTTACCTCGGGTTTCAAGTCCAACGCTCTAACCATTAGGCCACGACTGCCGCGTGTGTGGATGAGATGAAAGAATGGATGCAATTTGTGTTTCACGCCGTCTCGAATCGCGGTCGCGGAAAGTGCTCATCTCTTCCACGGCTCCGTATGCTTCGACTCGGTTTTTTTTTCTCGAGCAAGAGACTGTACGATATTCACGTTACACAAATTTGACAGATTTGTACGTAGAGAGGGTGACAGCGCACCGCTTTAAAATAAATGATCTTTAATGTTTCTATTTCTCTGGCCAAATGCTAAAACAAAACTAAAATTAAAACATCTTTGGGAGCAAGGGGGCCTTCTGGTGTTTTGGGGGCCCTACGCAGCTAGCGTATTCTGCATATTGAGAGGATTGGCTCTGTGTATGTGTATAGGTTTATAGTTGTGTATAGGTTTAACAATGTTTTACTTCATTGTTGTATGTCTGTATTTATGTAGCACCGTGGTCCTGTGAGGCTTTCTTTCCACTGTATGTCCACACATGTAGCAGAATGACAATAAAGCTCAACTTGACTTGACTTATGTAGAACATCCATCTCTCATAATTCATCGTGAATACTAGAAAGTATCTTAGTAGCTTCATAACATTAAGGTTAAACCACTGATGTCACATTAACTATTTGAACACCTTATTACATTTATGTGCCTTGATCATGGTAGCATCCTTGCTCTCGGATTTCATCAAAAATATATTAATTTGTGTTCTGAATATGAACGAAGGGCTTACGGGTTTGGAACGACTTCAGGGTGAGTCATTAATGACATCATTATCATTTTTGGGTGATCTATCCCTTTAATATCTGCTAGCACTTCATTTTGAAGGACAGCGACAGACAGTCTACTGACTACTTTGGAAGTAACTTTACAAGCACATGTCAACTCATTCTACTAAACCTAAGCCTATCCTACATTTACATTTATGCATTTAGCAGACGCTTTTATACAAAGCGACTTACAGTGCAATCGGTCTATACATTTTTTTTTTTGGTCAGTATCCTAACAGTCAACTAATATTCTAATGAGACTTAGTTGAAATGTAGTTGCAAAGTTTGGTCTACTGTCGAAATAAAGTGTAACCAATTATATCATCAATGAACAATTTTTTCTAAATGTGATTACAGCCGTTATGTCTTTAATGATTATTGCTGAAGACACATCTATTGTTTATTCGGAATGTGTCCTTTCGTACCTTCTGCATTTCTGGTGGGGCATTTCTGGCCGTGCTGTACTCTTGGATGAGCGAGCGCACGTGACAGTTGACCCGCACAGCCGTGCTGTGGACCCGCTGCCAGCGGCCCTTCTCTAGACGCTGGAACATCTTCCCCAGCTCCGTGCTGACCACAAGCGCTCTCTTCAGCAGCGTCTGCAGGTTATCACGAGTGACGTGCTCCCCGACAGCACCTGCCCCGGGTACGATGAGCTCACCTGGAGCGTCTTCATCCACGCCGATGGGTTTAGACTGCAGAACGCACATGCACTCCACCTCCGTCATGTGCCGTAAGTCTTCCATCCAGCGCTGTACCGAGTCCACCTGTATTGCATGCATCCTGCTGCATGGACATACACAATGATGTCAGGTCATCAACAATTAATGATTGAAGCCTCATGACTGATGTGTCGAACTGTTCTCAGTTCTGTTAGGACCACTATCGTCAATGATAGACACTTAGCATGCAGTTTGGTTTGGCGGTATGGTTCTGTTCTGGGCAAAAACTCCCTGTCCATCCATGCAGGGAGAGTAGTAATAATAACCCCCCAAGGGTTAACAGAACTAGCAGATATCATTAATGTACTTAATTACATTCACATTACTCAAAATAAGGGAGTCAGATTCAACAGGAAAATCAAAAGCCAAGTCTTGAATGTGGCGTAAGGAGGAGTTGGGGATGCTGCCAAAACACACTGAGTTTTACCTAAAAGAGAGGAACATGAATTTGGCAAAGTTTTATTATGTTCGTTTTTTAATCAAATCAAATCAAATCAATCACTTTTATTGTCACATCACCACAGCACAAGTGCCTTGGTGAGTGAAATTCTTGAGAGCGTGCTCCAGACAGTGCAAAAAAAATAAAAAAATTACATATAGACAGTACCTATACTTACAGACTGTACAGAAGACAATGTGCAAAATACACATACATATACTCAGTACACACAGTGTACTATAAAGACATACTTAGTTATCAATACACATTGTACACATTCTACATTATGTACACATCTGTACATAGTAATATGTGAAGGTGCAACAAGTTATACATTATACAACAGATTAGTTGTGCAACAGATAGTTGTGCAAAGGTGCAACAGATTATACAGTGTCGTGGATGTGCATTGTATGCGGTCCAGTGATAGCAGATAGGTTGTGTTAGTGCAGTGTGTGCGTGTAGTCCAGTTGAACTGTGTTAAAGTGCAGTGCATGGCATGTTGTGTGAGTGGGACTGTGATGTAGGATTATGCCGTGGCAGGTCGGAAATATTTATGATTTATAATACGTAGCACCTAAACGAAACCTAACTGATACTGTTATCAAAAGCAAACGTGGGATTAAAATGCTTTTGCTGAAACAGTCATGCCATTGTCACTGGCTTCTACAAGTCTTGAGCTCTTTTGTCCAGACCTGTGTGTCACAGACTCATACCTAAGTGTATGACTAGTGTAATGCAGTACCAGGTGAGCTACAGAGCATGTTTACTATGTCAGAAAAGATAAACATATGGAGGCTTATGTGATGCAAGTGTGAAAATGTGAAATATATCATTATATAGCATTGTGAAATGATTAAAAATGTTGGGTGTTTACTGCCACTAGTGTTTATTTCGATAGAAACTGATGTAAACTGTATGTATGGTATGGAGATTTACAAATATATAGGTAGAGGCACGTTTTCCCAGTGAGCTACCGAATAATGTTGAATTGAGAAACATATGAGGAGCTCCACATTACCCCCCTATCTCTGCTAAATAACTTGTTGAATAGAGGCATCTGGCTAAGTTATTGTGAGTCTATATAGAGTCTATTTACATTTATATTCTTATGATTGT
Source organism: Ptychobarbus kaznakovi (assembly GCA_027422405.1). NCBI lineage: Eukaryota > Metazoa > Chordata > Actinopteri > Cypriniformes > Cyprinidae > Ptychobarbus > Ptychobarbus kaznakovi. The sequence continues at coordinate 23,024 of JAPDDN010000106.1, forward strand.
ACTCGCATGCGTATGAACTATTAACAAACCACTGATTCTTGAGACATGGGACAAAACGTGTCCAGCAATTGTGCTATTATGCTTGAAAATGAACATATTTTCAACTGTAAATGTTATGGGGATTAATAAGAGAATGTATTTAACACAATTATCCCCTTCAGTTTAATTTTATAATTATAAAATCTAGAATCTAGAACATTTGTTGTCTTCTCACAAACAGCAAGGGTTCAATCATTCATATGCTATAAAATGGATCCTCTGGTCCGTTTTATAGATTTAGAATATTTTAAATACTAATGTTAATATATCCTGTGTCACAAATATGATATGTCCACACCATCTTCCAATTTCTGAGGAAATTATTTGCAATGTTTTAGATAATTTTATTCAACATGAAGTCATCATATTTGTGTAGTTGTCAAGTCATTTTTAACTATATTAAATATAAAAGTGTTCATGTTTTCTAATAATGTATAAATTCTAAATACCTGACAGCATATATTGCTTTTGTGGATTAGTCATCACTTCTAGCAGAGTTAGGCTTGAGGGAACACACTGCATAAAACATATACATACGTAATATAGTTTGTTTGTATTCTGGTGGTATGTGTTCTGATCATTTTTGCGTCTATTGTTAAGATGTTTAAATCTGAATATGAAGATCCTGGTAAATGCATATGGACGGAGGTAACAACTAATTGTTTTATTTGTTCATATTACTGTTTTTAAAAGTTACCGTGTTAGCATAGCAGATGCACAGCAGATATACTGTTCTTAGATCAGCTGTGCTCCAATGATGATATATCAAAATGCATAACTGAGTCTTTAATAAAAGCTTAATAAACATAATATACTCACTGTTTGTTGTGTTTGTTTTAATACAGAAATTGATCAGTGCAGAGGTCAGGACTGATGTGATTGCAGGCAAGAGTTTAATACCTTTCCAGTCATTAAAAATAATATTAAAGGGGAAAAAAAGGTGTTTTAAATTTGAGCGTTTCAGGAAAAACTCTACTAGAACTTAAACGATTTACAAATAATAAAATAGTATTTAAACAATATAGTAAGATTAATGTTAAAAGACCCAAATAAAATTGCAGATAGGGGTACAACAGATAACAAGAAAAAATAAAATGTTTCTCGCAACTGCAGTGTAATTAGTGATAGTGTTTAGTTGTGTTGCACATTCACAGATAATGTCCCTCAGTATAAACGAACACAAACAGCAGTCAGTATGTTTTGGACCAGGACATTATTCTCCACCTACAGCATGGCAATGTGATCTAATGAGTGTCACAGAGAGAACGAGTGGAACAAGAAACAAACCCCACAGATCGTACTGCCACTGTGTGCAGAAGACAAAACTGAAAAACTAAATACACTGAAACCACATCCATGATTTTACCATGTGAAAAAGCCTGATGTTTGCATGTGATGCTTATATTTTCATTCTGCACAAATGGAAAGTTATAGTTAAGTGGAATATCTCTACAATCCCTAATTATATACACACAAGTATTATTGTCTCAGAGCATAAATGTTTAAAAATGACTGTTACATTATTACAGTGTGTTACAGCTGGCCATTTTGAACAAGGTATCAACCAGCACAAACAATTTCTGTGAGCAAGGCCTCTTGTGAATGGATCATCATGATAATGGGTTTATTTGAATGAATGCGGAGGAAAAGCTGCTCTCCAGCACAAATATTTACATTTCCATCCGTTGATGGGTCAAAAAGTGCTGTGCTTTTATTCCCGTGTACAGTGAGGTCAGAATCATTCACTGCTCTCCGCTATCAGTCATTTACAGAGTAAACACACCTGAGAGAGAGGAAGACATTTACAGTCATGATGCCTCTGGATAATCAGACCAACAACCACCCCAAAAAAACGGTCTTGCTGCTAATATTATCTGCTGATGTTCAGAGGACACATCACACTTTCTCTCAAAATGTTTCACGGCAGCATCCCAGTCAGCACACAAACTGGCATGCAGCATGTGGGCCTAGGGCTGGATTGGTAATCAGGCATACCAGACACTTTCCCGGTGGGTCGACGCACTTTAGGGGCTGACAGAATGTTTTTATTTTTTGCCATCATGCAGGGACAGCAAGCAGCCAGATGGTTTGTCTCCGGTATTGACAGCGTAAACCACCCAATCACAAAGTGCTATAGCAATGAAGTATTTTGCTTTGCCTAACGAACGCTTCACCGCAACTTCTTCCTCGTCGGCTTTTCCCATGTTTCCACAACAGCTTTATCAAGAACAGGCTTGCTCTGCTGTGAGGGATGGGGCCAAAGAGTCTCAGGAGGAGGAGAGGAGAGCAGTTGAATCAGTAAAGTGCTTGAGAGGGACTCGGGACGGAGGGAGGCATCTAACCTTTCCTAATGTGTGCGCGCGACACGAGTGTAGAATATGTAAACTCTTTTTAATAAAACGTAAATTAGTCCCCCGTGATTTGTTGGTCAAGTCAAGTATGTTCATAGAGGTTTGCATGGGCCAGTGCGAATAAATCTAGATTTAAATGAAAAAGACGTGATATTGTCGAACCTGATGTTTTAGTCTTATCCCAAAAGTTTTTGAACAGTAAGATTTTTTTTTTTTACAAGAATTATGTTCTGCTCACCAAGCCTGCATTTATTTGATCCGAAATACAGCAAAAACAGTAATATTGTGAAATATTTTTACCATTCAAAATAACTGATTTCTATTTGAATATATTTTAAAATGTAATTTATTCCTTTACTCCAGTCTTCAGCATCACACGATCCTTCAGAAATCAGTCTAATATGCTGATTTGCTGTTCAAGAAACATTTATTATCATCATTATTATTATTAATATTTAAAAATCCAAAGATCATTGTTTATCTGAAAGAAAATATTGTGTAAAATTATACGGTGTACAATTCAAAAGCTTGGAGTCTGTGTAATTATTATTATTATTATTATTTTTAATTTTTATTTTTTGGGGGGGGGTGTTATAGAAATTAATACTTTTATTTAGCAAGGATGCTTTAAATTGATAAAAAATGATGATAAAGACATTTATAATGTTACATGTTAAATGATTTCTATTTCAGATAAATGCTGTTCTTCTGAATGTTCTATTCATCAAATAAACCTGAAAATATATACAGCTGTTTTCGACATAATAATAATAATACATGTTTTTTTTAGCAGAAAATCTGAATATTAGACTGATTTATGAAGGATCATGTGACACTGAAGACTGGAGTGATGATGTTTAAAATTCAGCTTTAAAATCAAAGGAATACATTTCATTTTAATATATTTTCAAATAGAAAATAGTTATAATAAATAGTAAAATAAATGTCATAATATTACTGCTTTTGCTGTTAAAATAGTTCAGTTTTGCATGTAATGGGAAATTGATTATAGCCAATTTCGTTTAGTTTTTTTCTTATCAGTTAATTTTGATATATTTTTTTTTTTTTAAGTAACGATCAAGCTGCGCGCGGCAGACAGTGAGTTGATCATCAGTGTGTCATAGGTTTGATCAATTTTACCTTCTCAAATCATCATGACTTGCCAAAAATAAAACAGTTCAAATATATCACAATGTTTGTTTAAAATGAGTAACTTAAATGCGCGCTGTTAGACACATATCCAATCTTTTGTGCGGAGAAGCTAAAGCGCACTCTACAGGACGTGGAGGCGCTAGTGGGATCACTTGCATTTTTTCTAACAGTGGAAACAACTCAAAATAGCATACAACGTCATTTTTGCTCATAAAGGTAGGAGTAATCCATCCTTCGGAACTGTAAACAGTCTACTTTTATTTGTGTGTATTCACAATATGAACAAAATGTTGTGCATTCATAAAATAGATAGGAAAACAGAGGATGCGCTTTCTGCCGTCTCGGTCTAGGAGCGCTTCACAATGATCAACTGAAACTCAGCGAATTGCCTCACAGACATGATAATATATATATATATATATAGAAAGCTTTAAATTACTACTTTAAATGAAATAACTCAAATCAAAAATAGAATCTCTTTCATTATGTAATCCGATGCGTTTCTCTCTAAAAGCATGCACGTCCAAGGAGGAGATGACAAGTAATTATTTTCTTCACTACAATTGATGGATCTCTAAAATATAAAAATAAAGAAAAGCCTAAAACAGGCCAGATTATAAATTGCGTTTTATTTTAAATTCTATACAATTAAAAAATAAAACAAATTATAATGGCATAGGCTAGGGGTAGGCAGCGGCGGTCCTGGAGTCCTGGAGTTTAGCTCCAACCCTGAAAAAAACGCACCTGCCTGAATCTCCAGTAATTCTGAAGACCTTGATGAGCTTGTTCACGTGTGTTTGAGTAGGGTTGGAGCTAAACTCTACAGGACAGCGGCACTCCAGGACCGACATTGCCTACCCCTGGCATAGGCTTTATGTAAAACATTGTCCTATAATTGTATAGCTGCTTATATTTTCAGATTTGTATGTTGCTCTGTTCTGAATACCTTAAAATGTAAAGGATTTGCTGCAATGTAATTTTGTCTGATAGGCTATGTGAATTATTTATTAGGCCTAGCCTATTTTTTTTTTTAACTCATGCAGCAAATGCTTTAAAAACAGCTTTAAAAAGACACGATTGCATTCCAGATGCTTTTAAAGAACTTGGCTGAGACTTGGGCCAGTTATGGCCCATGTGTGGCTCTTGTCTGGAATCCAGACCTGGTCCGCACTAGGACCGTAATTCATTGCAGTATGTGGGCCAAGCAAAAGCTGGTTGTGTGGGCCAGAGAAAAATTGCTGTGTGGGATCTACTATCATGAAACATTTTATAATGGCCAAAGAAATTATGGATGATAATTGTGAATCTGGAAGCTGTCTTTAATGTTTTATAGTTTAAAGTAAGGGATTTTTAAAGCACTGTTTCTATGATGCCCCCCCCCCCCCTTCCCTCAGGCATACAACACTATACTCTCTATAAAGATGTGCATTTGGAAACAAACACACTACACGTATATTGAATTGAATATTTCTGTATATTTTCTGTCTTTGGCATTATGTCACAATACACCTCCACATCCTGGCCGATTAAAGGCATGCTTTTCTTCCCAACAGACATCAATTATTCATCTGCTCTTGTCAGACATTGTCTCTATGTTTACCATTTGATATGGATCAGCTTTCAGAATAAACATTGAATAGTTTTTTCAGAGATGATGCATATGGAGAAAAGTCTGAACCTTCATGTCAGTTTCTTCACTTGTTGGTCAAACGGAAGATGCTTTTGGATTAGCTGTCAGCTGAAGCTCCTGTATTATTAATGCGCATCCTGAAATTATTATGACTCGCAGCGGTTCCTGTTTGTCATTAACATAGATCAGTTTTTTGTTGCCTGTTTTTGAGTGACATCACAGATGAAACGAGCTGAAGCGCTGATGACATCATATCTGACGCTCTGTGCAGGCGTGCTGTTATATCACAGGTAAATCTTGTGCGTGTGTTTGTGATTTATGAGGACACAAATTTGTAACATTACATGGGTTTTGACAGGTATTACAACGAGGAGATGACTTGTGAGGACATTTCCCCATGTCCCCATATTTCAAAGGGCTTATAAATCATACAGAATGAGTTTTTTTGAGAAAGTAAAAATGCAGAAAGTTTCCTGTGAGGGGTAGGTTTAGGTATAGGGCAATAGAAAATATGGGTTGTACAGTATAAAAACCATTACACTTATGGAGAGTCCCAGCAATTCACAAAAACAAACATGCATGCGCGCGCGTGTGTCTGTGTGTGTGTGTGTGTGTGTGTGTGTGTGTGTGTGTGTGTGTGTGTGTGTGTGTATTTGTGTTTGTATGTGTGTGTGTGTGTGTGTGTGTGTGTGTGTGTGTGTGTGCGCGCGTGTGTGCGCGCGTGTGTGTGCGTGTGTGTGTGTGTGTGTGTGTGTGTGTGTGCGCGCGTGTGTGTGTGTGTGTGTGTGTGTGTGTGTGTGTGTGTGTGTGTGTGTGTGTGCGCGCGTGTGTCTGTGTGAGTGTGTGTGTGTGTCTGTGCATGTGCGCGTGTGTGTGTGTGTGTGTGTGTGTGTGTGTGTGTGTGTGTGTGTGTGTGTGTGTGTGTGTGTGTGTGTGTGTGAACAGATGTAAAGTCCAGTGGAGCACAGAAAAGCACCTGTCCAAACTGCTGGTGTGTGCAATGCTAATTGTTCATCAGGGGTGGAAGGCAAACTTAACTCACAATGATTCAGCGTCACCGTGAACATGAATGAGCAGCAGAACACACCACACTCACTTCCTGCTAAACCTCCACCTGCTGTCTGATGGAGCGACGAGCCGTGAATCACACGGGCTTCAGTTCAGGCTGCTGTCTTCATTCATATGAATATTCAGTATATTTATATTCTGAACAAAGGTAGGACCTAATGCTTTTGCTTGGTTTCTTCTTATTGACTAACATATATTGATAACACTTTAGAATACCATTCCATGATTAATGAATAACTACACAAGAACACATGAGTAACGCAATATTAGCACTCTAGTAACTACTAGTAACTACCAAGAAACTCGAATTAATGAATTAGTAAGTAATAGTGCTTAGTCGAATGTGGTAGTTCACTATTAGCTTATCAGTAACTATTATTTTTTCATACCTCCCTGAGAATTACTAAGACCTACTGTATACAGGTTCATAATAAATATGAACAAAACATAATGTATAATTAATTCTAAAATAAAGGTCATGGTAACCCACTAGTAATGACTCAAGTATTACCAACTTCCTCAGAAAGAATTACTAATTATTTGGATCAGTATTCTAAAGTGAAGTTCATGATAACTCCCTAGTATGACTGAAATCATTGTAAGCTTTTGAGAGTTTTGCAAAGTATTGGATAGTAACAATTCAGGCGGTACTACATCCTTCTAAAGGAATTACTGATGTTTTGGACCAGTATTCTAAAGTTAAGATTGTGATAACTACCTAGTAATTACTGAAGTCAGTGTTAACTTTTGAGGGTTTTGTAAGATTTTTCTATATAAATGCATAATTCATTCATAAAAAAACGTATTCTAATAGTGAACTACCAGTTTCAACAGAGTGCTATTACTTTCTAAATCAATAATCAGAGTTTATTGTTTTAAAGTAGTTACTACTTCAGACTCTGGCTTGACTTTTGGTAAAATATTTTGACCCGCCCCAAACAAATGATTCGACTATCAGTCGACTATTGGCAAGATTCGAAAATTCCGATTCGACTAATCCGATTCGACTATGAAAATCCTTAGTCGGGGACACCCCTAATATATATATAATATATATGTGACCCTGGAGCACAATGCCATACAGTAGCACTGGTATATTTGTAGAAATTGCCCAAAATACATTGAATGGGTCAAAATTATATATTTTGTATTTTATGCCAAAAATCATTCTAGCGAATCTCCACCCTCTACCCAACAAAACAGACGAACGCCTTCTGCTCTCCCGGACGAATAAGGATTTCTCAAACTCTGCTGCTCTGTGTTTTATGGAAACCTGGCTGAATGACACCAGTGCGTTAAATCTGCCGTGTTGAGAGGTGGTGTTCAGATGTAACTGTGTTAAAGTAGATGTGCTGTTCAGATCTAGAAACGCAAGCCATTCTATTCACCACAAGAGATTTGTTCGTTCATTCTCGTGAGTGTTTACATTCCACCGCACGCCAACGCAAGATCAGCTTTGCAGAAACTCACTGATCAGATTACAGAGACAGAACAAAAACACCCAGACTCTGTTTTAATCATTCTCGGGGACTTTAATAAAGCAAATCTCTCCCGCGAACTGCCAAAATACAGACAGTACATCACATTTCCCACCAGAGACAGTAATATATTGGATCACTGTTACACAGAAATAAAGGATGCATATCACTCTGTTCCACGGGCAGCTTTAGGACTCTCTGATCACTGTTTGGTTCATATTATACCAACCTACAGGCAAAAACTTAAATCTGCCTGTATTAAGAACTGTTAAAAGTTGGACTAATGAAGCAGAGCAAGATTTAAAAGCTTGTTTTGACCTCAATGATTGGAGTGTTTTTGAGGCTGCTTTAAACGATCTGGACGAGCTCAGAGAGACTGTCACATCATATATCAGTTTCTGTGAGGATATGTGCATCCCCAACAGGACTCGTTTAACCTACAGCAATGACAAACCGTGGTTCACTGCAAAACTCAGATAGCTCCGTCAGGCCAAAGAAGATGCTTACAGAAAAAGGGAAATAAAGTCTTGTATAAACAGGCCAAATACACACTGGAAAAGGAGATCAGAGTGGCAAAGAGGAATTATTCTGGCAAGCTAAGGAACTAATTATTTTCCAGTGATTCTGCTTCAGTGTGGAAAGGTATGAAGGACATCACCAGTTACAAGACACCATCCCCCAGCACTCTGGAGAATCAACAACTGGCAGACGATCTGAATGAGTTCTATTGCAGGTTTGAAAAAAACAAACATTCATGCCTCCTGCAACCCCTGCCTCCCCCACACCTGCACTGCAGAAAAGAGAAGATAACGTGCACCAGGTTTTCAAGATCAAGATAAGGAAGGCACTAGGCCTAGACATTAGACACCAGCCTGTCTGAAATCCTGTGCTGACCAGCTGGTCCCCATCTTCACACAGATCTTCAACAGATCACTGGAGCTGTGCAAAGTCCCCTCATGCTTCAAATGCTCCATCATCATCCCCGTTCCAAAGAAACCCAAAACTACTGGACTTAATGACTATAGACCTGTGGCTCTAACGTCTGTGGTCATGAAATCATTTGAGAGACTGGTTTTGGCTTATTTGAAGGACACCACTGGACCCTTACTGGACCCACTGCAGTTTGCCTACAGAGCAAACAGGTCTCTGGATGATGCAGTCAACATGGGACTGCACTTCATCTTGCAGCATCTGGACAGACCAGTCACTTTGGTGAGTATACTGTTTATAGACATTTATAACACCATCATCCGACGAATAAACTGACACACCTCTCCTCTATGCTGTCAGAATAAACTGACACACCTCTCCGTCCCCACCTCCATCTGTCAGTGGATCACCAGCTTCCTGACAGACAGACAGCAGCTAGCGAGGCTGGGAAAATTAATATCCAGCACCCGTATGACCAGCACTGGAGCTCCTTAGGGATGTGTTCTCTCCCCACAGCTCTTCTCCCTCTACACCAACAACTGCACATCCAAAGACACCTCTGTCAAGCTCCTGAAGTTTGCAAATGACACCACACTGATCGGCCTCATCCAGGACGGAGACGAGTCTGCTTACAGACAGGAGGTTAAGGAGCTGGCTGTCTGGTGCAGACTTAACAACCTGGAGCTTAACACGCTCAAAACTGTGGAGATAATCGTGGACTTCAAGAGAAGACCCCCGCTCTCCCCCCACTCACCATCATGAACAGCACTGTGACTGCAGTGGAGTCATTCAGATTCCTGGGCACCACAATTTCTCAGGACCTGAAGTGGGACAATCACATTGACTCTATTGCGAAAAAGGCGCATCAGAGGTTGTACTTCCTTCGCCAGCTGAGGAAGTTCAACCTGCCACAGGAGCTGCTGAAACAGTTATACTCTACCATCATTGAATTCATCCTCTGCACCACGTCAATGTCTGTCTGGTTCAGCTCAGCTACCAAATCTGACCTCAGAAGACTACGGAGAGTAGTCCGGACTGCTGAGCGAATTATTGGTACAATGATATACTTATCTAGAGTGAGCAGAAGGGCTGGTAAAATCACTATGGACCTCTCACATCCAGCACACTTCTTTGAACTGTTACCATCTGGTCGACGCTACAGAGCTCTGAGCACCATAACGACCAGACAAAGAAACAGTTTCTTCCCTCAGGCAATCCATCTCATGAACACTTGACATTAAACATGGAACACACATCACTATTATACACTATTTATTCATCACACATACTTATTTTTCATTTCAAATTTGCACATATCAGACCTGTACACACATAATTGTATATATTATATATTGTGTTTTTCCCATTTTGTACATTATCTATTTGTAAATTATTATTTGATTATCTTTGTCCTGTGCTGTTACTGTCATTCAGTTGCACTGTGGATCTTCTGTCACTATAACAAATTCCTCGTATGTATAAACATACCTGGCCAATAAAGCTGTATAAATCTCAATTTAAAAAAGAATTACACTTATGACTGGTTTTATGGTCCAGGGTCTCACACACACACACACACACACACACACACACACACACACACACACACACACACACACACACACACACACACACACACACACACACACACACACACACACACATATGTACATAGCTATATATATATATTAAAAAAAAGTGTTGGTGAGGATTCAGACCATGTTAGAAAAAAAAAAAAAAAAAAGATTGTAGGTCACATATGTTTATGTTCTGGGCATGTTGTTATGAGAAACTTTGGTGTGATTACTGTCAGAAACAAACACACACAGGTAATCACTGACTCTGACCTGCAATCTGAGCCCGTCTCCCTCTCAAAAACACACATCAGCATCTATTACTGCACATTACAATGGGAATACTGTTTGCTTCTGCTCCTGCTTCCTCTTCATATCCACTTTATTTTTGTAAGTAAGCTATTGTCTGTGAATGTGCGAGACATCCAATGAATTACCCGCCAAAGATAAAAAAAAAACTAGAAGAATGACATAGGGCCATAAATGGTGGGTAGGTTACAAGCACATTCAAGTTATTCTGCACCTGTGTTTATGTCAATAAACCTGGATAAAATTGACTGTTTATATATATACTTCTTTTACTTATTTTAATGACTTTTAAAGCGATAATGAGGCATGCATGTCTACGTACATCTTTCCAGAGATTGAGGAATAGCTGCTCTGTCTGGAACTCTGCGGTGTCGCCATTCTGACTCCTTACTTCAACATCGCACCTATGAAACACAATATACACAGACTGAATGCATGGCATCATGAAGAGCTCACAGAACAGTAAACACAGCAAATCTCATCAAGCAGTTACATTGACCACTAATATTATGTACTACTGAAGAGTTATTTTACAAAAAACGATAACTTTTTTTCCGAAATCACTTTTTTTATTGCGCATTCTAAGTAATATCAATCAAAGTACAGTTGGGTTGTTTTGATTAAGTAATAATAAACAAATACAGGCAATTTACAAAATTAAAGTTCATTGAATGTATGTTTTTGTTAACATATTATTGTAAATTATTGTACATATATTTTTTTTTACATCTATTGCTTGGAATATGGTTCCCATAAATATTCGAAATAGTATCTGTACATACTGTATGTATTTTGAAGAAATACAAATGTGAAGATATGCTTATAATTATGTAGATGTATATTTTAAGTGCAGCTACTGCTGAGATGTATAGTTTGTGATGTGATAAGTTAATTTTGTATTTTTGTTATTGTTTTTTTATCTGTTTGTATGACTGTTTGTTTTGGATTGAGTTTTGGACCCCAGGAAGACTAGCAACCACTTTGTGGAAGCTAATGGGATCCAAATAAACAATAAAACAATAATAAAATCTATGCCTCTAAAACTGGCTGGAGGATTGGCATGAAATGTAATTTATGGATTTGATCAAGCTTGGGTCAGAAAGTACCAAAATTATTTCTGAGTGACTGGTTATCTAACAAAATGCACAAGAGATGCTATATAAGCTGTTGTAGAGATCAGTGTCCAGAGCAGGGATTTTTCTGCTGCTGAAGACTGCATGGATGGAGTAAAGGAACCAGCGTGGACCTTGTCAAAAATGATTAAATACAGCTGCATCAGACAGGACATGATCTAGACACGTACTGGATAACATCCTGAATAAACATGCCAGATCTAACAAAAAATACAGGTAACAATTTAGATAAACTCCTAACCACTGCTTATTGATATTAAAGTCAAGTCAGCTTTATTTATAACACAAATAGTGTCAAAGCAGCTGCACAATATCAAAATAGTGTGTCAATAATGTAAAATGATAAGATGAAACACTCAATTTTCAGTTAAAGGCTTATTAAATAAGGTAGTTGTTGTAGAAGTTTAGGTATAGGGTTAAGGGATCTACAATATGGACATGCAAAATAAGACATTACTATGTGCTTTATTAGCATATAAACACCAATATGCTCAAAATATAAGCAATGTACATGCTAATAAGCAACAGTTAACAGTGAATAGTGTTCCCTAATCTAAAGTATTACCAAAATACAAGTTCAAAATTCACTATATCAGGTAAAATGCATTTAATGCTCGCATAGTCTAATGAAGGATAATACATAATTCACTAGAAAATTTGTTTTGATTTAAAATGTGATTTTTACTTACTTGCTTGTTATTCAGTTCATTACATTTAGCAGACTAAATAGGTTCCATAGAGTATATTACATTGTATCACTTGAACCTGGGCAAAGTAGTTGTCTGTCACAGAGCCAGTCACAATTAATAAAGCTAATTGGCAATTTAAAACATTATTGTCCAACATTATCGCAAATTGGCTTTCCAGCTAAGGTAAATCAATATTTATATTGCTTAACAGTAGTGATTTTATCTCTTACACGTGTCCTGCAACAGAGCAAAAACCAGGCGGTCACCATAAATACACTTTGTAATAACTAATTATTAGGTTATAGATAGTGTGGTGAACAGAACATTACAGAGCCCCGTTCATGGCCGGGCACCTCTCTGACCTCAGCAGTGGACAAAGGATTGCTGCATTTTGACTGGACCCCATGCAAGAAGAAGACCTCTGGTACCAAGCCCGGGAAGGACTTCTCATTGACCCACGTGCAGTTTCTGCCCTTCAGCCATCTAGAGACTAGGTCAGGTTTTGGTCTGTGACCACCATATAAATTCCTTAGGCCCTCCGGATGCTGCGGCAGTGGGTGAAGCTAAGATCCATCCAAATCCATGCATGACTGTGTTTTCAAACCTTAAAACTGATGCAACTACAACATATCAATTTTATATTTATTCAGAAAAAATACAATATCTCACAGGAGTACACCCCTCACATTTTTGTAAATATTTTATTATATATAGTTTCATGTGACAACACTGAAGAAATGACACTTTGCTACAATGTAAAGAAGTGAGTGTACAGCTTGTATATCAGTGTAAATTTGATGTCCCCTCAAAATAACTCAACACACAGCCATTAATGTCTAAACCGCTGGCCACAAAAGTGAGTACTCCCCTAAGTGAAAATGTCCAAATTGGGTCCAATTAGTCATTTTCTCTCCCCGGTGTCATGTGACTCATTAGTGTTACAAGATCTCAAGTGTGAATGGGGAGAAGGTGTGTTAAATTTGGTTTTATCGCACTCACTCTCTCATTCTGGTCACTGGAAGTTCAACATGGCACCTCATGGCAAAGAACTCTCTGACGATCTAAAAAATAATCGTTGCTCTACATAAAGATGGCGTAGGCTATTGCCAAGACCCTGAAACTGAGCTGCAGCACGGTGGCCAAGACCATACAGCGGTTTAACAGGACAGGTTCCACTCAGAAATATAAAGTTGAGTGCACGTGCTCAGCGTCATATCAAGAGGTTGTGTTTGGGAAATAGATGTATGAGTGCTGCCAGCATTGCTGCAGAGGTTGAAGGGGTGGTGGGTCACACTGCATCAAATTCGTCTGCATGGCTATCGTCTTAGAAGAAAGCCTCTTCTAAAGATGATACTGGAACCATGTCCTGTGGTCAGATGAGACCAAGATAAAATTATTTGGTTCAGATGGTGTCAAGCGTGACAAAAATACTAACAAAACTTTATGGCCTGAATGCACGGTAAGTCGCTTTGGATAAAAGCGTCTGCTAAATGCATAAATGTAAATATAAGCATGTGTGGTGGCAACCGGGTGAGGAGTACAAAGACAAGTGTATCTTGCCTACACTGGTGAGCTACAGTTCATTGAGGGAACCATGAATGCCAACATGTACTGTGACATACTGAAGCAGAGCATGATCCCCTCCCTTTGAAAACCAAAAAACCTCAAATTCAACTAAAATTGTATAATTTCTCTTTTTTTATTTTTTTGCCTGCAGTTTAAAATTAGTCTGTGCTCATTCACACTCGTTTTGCCTGCAAAGGTCACGTAATATATAATAATAATATATATTTTCATATACATATACATCATAATTGTTTGTCTGTGAATTTCCCCAATCAGTTGAGCCCCCACAGATAATGACGGAGGCCAGGATACATAAGTGCTGGGACTGATGGCAGCCAGGTGGCCTTTGAGAGGTAACAGAGCATCTGTTCTCATCAGCCGACTGAGTAGCATCAGTCCATGCAGCGAGACAGCGGACTATGCCAGTCTATATGGCAGTTTCTAGTCTTGCATACTCCATGTGTGGGTAAGTTATGTAATTGTAACGCTCTTCCCAAGTCTGGTTAAAATTGTGTTATTAACACGGTTTTGTTTAAATTTGCTATGCCTTGTTGGTAAAAATACAGATTTTGCAGTGAGTGGTATATTTCCCACAGAGTCACTGTTTCTGTGATGTTGGTGTGGCTGGAAGACTCTGTCCAGGTTCATCTCCCACCATTGATCTAAACTGAAGAGGATCTATTCTCGTCCTGTCCTTTCCTCCATAGTAATATTATTACACTGCCAAAATAATATGTATTATCTTCTGATTTACTGGCAGAATGCCATCCAGTGACTCAGTAAGCTTTAGTGTTTATTCCATGTTATTCATTGATGTATCTCATTTACATGATTCAATTTACACAGCCTGCTAACAGTGGAAGCCTGCGCTCTCTTCTGATTCATTTAATGACATCCTGCAGCAAGACGGTTTGACGTTTACGCATCTATGCTGGAAGCTGGTATCTATGATTTTGGAGTATGAATTATGCTAAGTCGGTAAAAATACACCTTTCTGTCAATTTATGATATTAATTATGATATGAGCAGTATCCAAAATTATAATATCACAATAGTATCACAAATTGTCAGCATGAAAACCTGTCCATAATTTTGTCCACTGACCTACACTTAAGTACAGAAACACAGAGGTACGAGCTTAAACACAACTGTAAGCACTGCTGTCCTTTTATATGCTTCCATGTGCTCTTGCACCATCTGTGGTGGAAACAAAATGCAAGAAGGCATTAATAGAGCTACCTTCAAATGAAACCTGTTGTGTTAATTCAGGTACAGCTGCTTGATATGAAACATGTCGACTTTAACTCGCTTGACTAGCAAGATTCTCTTCAAGTTGCTGGTCTATAATAACACTAAAGAGAAAACTTACCATAGAGGAAGACTGGAGAGAGATTAATTAGGGAAGAAAATAATAAAAGCATATGAACTAACAGCAAGGCAACAAGCACAGCGGGGCCAAAATGTTAGTTCATTTGCTTTTATTATTTTCTTCCCTAATTAATCTTCATGTTTTGGGCGTTGCATCTGGATCCAGACACTCTTGTGGATCTGATTTCAGTATATCAGGATCCGGACACTCACGCTCCATGTTGAGAGTCTTCATCTGGTGCACATGGCTTCAGTTTCAGTTTTCTTTCCATGTGCTCTTTTGTCCTGTCTTGACTGATTTCATGTGAGCACATGGCAAGAAAACTGAAACTGAAGCCATGTGCACCAGATGAAGACACTCATCATGGATCGTGAGTGTCCGGATCCTGATATACTGAATCAGATCCACAAGAGTGTCTGGATCCAGACGCAACGCCCAAAACATGAAGACACAACACAGACACAAACA
This sequence comes from Ptychobarbus kaznakovi, assembly GCA_027422405.1. Classification (NCBI taxonomy): domain Eukaryota; kingdom Metazoa; phylum Chordata; class Actinopteri; order Cypriniformes; family Cyprinidae; genus Ptychobarbus; species Ptychobarbus kaznakovi. The sequence goes on from JAPDDN010000106.1 coordinate 38,780, forward strand.
CAGACCATCAACAGCAGTGGTGTCACAATCCTATACCCAGTGACTAAAAATGAACTGACAAAAGGCAATTGTGGCCAAATGTTTAAAGAGTTGGACTCATATCATGGCATGAAATGTAGGTTGGGGGAGTGTATGACCAGCGCTTTCTTCTATCCACAACTGAGGTGCCCCTGAACAAAGCAAACCGATGGATGTATGCAGGGGCGTCATGCACTCATTATTTTTGAGGGGACACAAGTGGGTGGGTGGGTTGTTATCTGACACACAGCAGCCACAACGGCACTTATGTTTTATTGATTTTTTCCTTTTTATTCAAAACATTCCCAAACGCATTAACTATATCATGAAATATATCGATTGTCACCGAGATTATGATGGTCAAAGTAGCCTAATAATGTATATTAACTATGCATAAAAACCTGTCTGTTTACTTAAGCAAAAGAAATGGGTCTTATGCCATAACATATTTTTAATACGACTTTTTTATATAAAAAATGTATATTTATCAAAATCAAATCAAATCACTTTTATTGTCACATCACCGCAGCACAAGTGCCTTGGTGAGTGAAATTCTTACGAGCGTGCTCCAGACAGTGCAAAAAAAAAAAAAAAAAAAAAATGTACATATGGACAGTGCATATTTACAGACTGTACAGAAGACAATGTGCAAAATACACATACATATACTCAGTACACACAGTGTACTATAAAGACATACTTAGTTATCAATACACATTATACACCGTATGTACACATCTTCATTATGTACTCATCTATGCATAGTAATGTGTGAAGGTGCAACAGATTATAAATTTACAGCAGATGGTTGTGCAACAGATAGTTGTGCAAAGGTGCAACAGATTATACATTTACAGCAGATGGTTGTGCAACAGATAGTTGTGCAAAGGTGCAACAGATTATGCATATGCAATGTTGTGGATGTGCTTTGTATGGTGTCCAGTGATAGCAGATGTGTTAGTGCAGTGTGTGCATGTAGTCCAGTAGAACTGTGTTAAAGTGCAGTGCATGGCATGTTGTGTGAGTGGGAGTGTGATGTAGGATGAGTTATTTATGACTGTTCATTAGCCTGATAGCCTGATAGCCTGGGGGAAAAAGCTGTCCCTCAGTCGGCTAGTGCGGGATCGGATGCTGCGGAGACGTCTCCCTTAGGGCATCAGAGAGAGCAGTCTGTGGGACGGGTGGCTGGAGTCTTTGATAATCCTCCGGGCTTTCCTTGTACACCGCCTGGTGTAGATGTCCTGGAGGGAGGGAAGCTCACCTCCAACAATGTGGCGGGCAGTTCGCACGACCCTTTGCAGAGCCCTGCGGTTGCCAGCGGTGCTGTTTCCAAACCAGGCGGTGATGCAGCCGGTCAGGATGCTCTCCACAGTGCAAGTGTAGAAGGATCTGAGGATTCTGGGGCTCGTTCCAAACTTCCTCAGCCTTCTCAGGAAGAAGAGGTGCTGATGTGCCTTCTTCAGCACTGCATCTGTGTGAGCAGACCATGTGAGATCCTCGGTGATGTGAACGCAGAGGAACTTAAAGCTGTTTACCCGCTCCACAGGTGTCTTGTCGATGGTGATGGGTGTGTGTTCTCTGCTCTGTCTCCTGAAATCCACCACCAGCTCCTTGGTCTTGTCGATGTTGAGTGAGAGGTGGTTCTCCTGACACCATTTAGTCAGGGTACTCACCTCCTCTCTGTAGGCCGTCTCATCGTTGTCGGTGATCAGGCCTATCACAGTTGTGACATCGGCAAATTTGACGATGACGTTGGAGCTGTGTGTAGCTGTACAGTCCTGTGTGTACAGGGAGTACAGGAGTGGGCTGAGGACGCTCGTTCACCCGTTTGAAGGATCGGGTTACATCCGCGACAGAAAGCGAGAGTGGACTGACCTCTTCTGCAGCAGCCGTGTGAGCGCTCTCTGTGTGGGCGGTGTTATCAGCCTCGAAACGTGCATAAAAAGTGTTGAGCTCGTCCGGTAGAGAGGCGGCAATGTTCACAGTAGCTGGTTTATTCCCTTTAAAGCCTGTGATGTTGTTAATGCCCTGCCACATGCTTCTTGGGTTGTTGTTGTTGAAATGTTCTTTAACTTTGTTTTTATATTGTCGTTTGGCTGCTTTGATGGATCTCCTGAGATCGTAACTGGCTTGTTTCCGATCGTCAGTGTTTCCGGATTTAAAGGCAGATGTCCGCGCTGACAAGGCTGATCGAACATCGCTGTTAATCCATGGTTTTTGGTTGGGGTAGATGCGGATGGTTTTGGTCGGAACCAAATCGTCTATACACTTCCTGATGAAACACGTTACAGAATCTGAATACGCCTCTATGTCGTCATCAGACGCTGCCCAGAACATGTCCCAGTCCACGTGATCAAAAGAGTCCTGTAGTATAGCATCCGATTGGTCCGACCAGCATTTAATGTGAATATTAAAAAACATTGTAAGTTAGACTACTTATCATAACACTTTCATTGTACAGAAAGAGAGCAAAGAACATTTTCACTGACAGTCTGGAGTTCAATCACTCTCAAAATCTCCCATTAAAATCACTGAAGCTGTTTACACAGTGAAATTAATATCTTACTTACAGATTCATACACACATCTGCTGTTTGTTGTTTCTGATGAGAGAATTAGCCAGAAAGAGGTATTCAGTCAGCGAGCGAGTGAGGAAAACACTGGCATTTTAGTGATGAACATCTCTGATTGGTCAGTGCATTCATACTTTTAACAGAATCGTGTGTGATTGTTTATAATGCGCAGTGCTGTAAAAACGCATCTGTATTTGGCTCAGCACCAGCCAGCGAACGCAGATTTAAATTTAGCAGCTGATGATATGCACTGAATGTTCTAATCATGCCATGTGATTGTATCGCAGAACCTGATTTTACCAAGTGCTACATGTTCCTGGATCAACATCTTTGTTGACCCTGGAAAAACATTGTTATTAACCAATCAGATTTGACGAAAACGTTTATAATTTTTGTTTAAGTTTAGGCTTACAATCAGTGTTTGTTGCTTGTACATCAGTGTCATTCATCTATCACTTCCTCTGATTTTAGGGATTACTCATGGGTAAGATTAGGTTTAGGTGTATGGAAAATTTGGATTAAAATGTTGTTCTAGGGTCAACAATATATGCTGACCCAGGAACACATCTAACTCCGCAAAATCAGGACGTGCGATTGTATCACATATACAAAATATTATTCGGCTATTTTTTGTCTTTTGGAAGCTGCATTCAAAATCCACTTGGTTAAAAAATCTCAGGAGGCACGTGCCCCTCACTTTGAATGGGCATGACACCTCTGGATGTGTGTATCCAAAGCTCCTGGAAACCACAACCAATGTCTTGCTAAATCCACTTGGCGAATAAAACTCGTTCTAAACACAGGACAAGAACAAAGAAGTTCTACTTCAACCAGCTTTGTCAGTTTAAATTTTTCCATTGAAAAGCTCCCTGTCTTTTTCTTTCTCAAGAGCTGTCATTAAAACCACCTACAACATGAACATACAAATTGAAGTCGACAAGTTAAGCATGTCAATGACCATTAGCATTCACTTAAGTGACATGTCAAGTGCTATTGAAAATGATCTCATTTCACTATAAGAGCCAATTTCACTGGAATCAAGTGATTTGATATTGTGGTGACTAATGTAATAGTGGAATTTAGGCATCATTTTTTATGTATCTGTAGATGTTACGGAATAAAAAAGAGAAAGTAGCAACTTGGTTCTTGCAGAAACTGATTTTTCACTCTTTAGTCCAAAAGACAATTTCAATTTCTCAAATATTATATCATCCAACAAGATATTTGTGATGAAAGCTGTGCATTTCTATAAATATTACAGCAGACTGGTTAAGTGCCCCATGAATCATTTTAGACTATTTTATAGCAGCCATACACAATCAGTAATGATATCAGCTTATTATCATCTCGGAAATACAGCAAGAATTGGATGTTTTAAACAAAGAGGAACACTATTATGTATTCATTACAAACTGGGTAACTTCTTACAGTAACAGGTCTTCCCAAAAAGGCCATGAAATAGTCATTAAAAAAATCAAGAGAAATTAAGTGTTTTTTTCTTCTACAGACTGACAGAGGAACATATTACAAATGTGCTTGTAGATTATAGACCTAAACTTCTTCTTTCATCAGGGACAGGTTTTTATAGAAGTATCTTTTGGTTATTTATTTTAACCCTCCTAAGTGTTTTGAAAAAGAGAGTAGTAATAATATAAATAAAATCAGTAAAAAATAACCAGTTAGGGTTAAATTACAATTTTCAATTATATGATCTACATTTTGACATGTTTGTTTGTAAAGAACTTTAAAGATGTGCATTACAAATAAACTCCTCTGATCTTACAGCTTTGAACAACATGATGCTTAGTTACTTAGTGTTACGTCCCAAGAAACGTCAATTTTTTTAATGCCATTGTTGTTAATATTGTGAATCTGTGTGTGTGAGAGATAGTTTCCCTGATGCTCAACAGCCTGCTGGGAAGTGTAGTTTTTGCCTGTTTTCCTCTGTTCCTCCCTGTCCTCTCACAGGAGTCTGATTAATGTCACCTGTCCCTCGTCAGAGTTGTGGAGAGGAGCTTGCATTTGAACAAAGGGAACTGGCTGTTCACCAGAGAGAGCTTGGCCTGTCTATTTTCCCAGATCTAGTTGAATATTGAGCTTGTGAGCTTTAGAGCTTCTTCAAGAAAGCCTGTTGCACTGGATGTAGTTGTTCATTATTTTGCCCACAGACACAGTAGGGAGGTGGGTGCCAATTTTATTTTACTAACACCTGTTTTTCTCCTGGTTTTGTTGGGATAGTAAGGAAGTCAAGGAAGAGACATGTTGTGTATTTGACTTTTTGTTTAATAGGTAAGTTAGATTCCAGGGGCCCGTTTCAATAAGGAGGTTCAACCAACTCTGAGTTTAAACTTGAACTCAGAGTTGAGTTACTCTGAGATGGGAAACTCTGAGTTTTCGGTTACAGAACAGCTGAATTGTGTTAGTTTACTCAACTCTAAGTAGGTTGACTCTGAGTTAAGCGCGTGCACCATGACTATGAAAAGTCATGATCAGCAGAGCACCGAAGTTACGATTCACCATGGCAACAGCTCCCGCCAAAAAGACGTCAGTGTGCGTACTTCCGTCAATGCGTAACTTTAACTCTTAATAACTGTCAATAACTTAATAACTGTTATAATATCAGAGGTGAAAACTGTAAATTATTGAACATATTCATTTTAATGGTATCCCACGGCCACAAAAAAGTAAAAATACCGAAAAATGAAACAAGAACGTGCAGCAGCTAAAAATGAAGTATAAAAACACAATTAAATCAAGGTAAAGCTTTAAGCATGAAAGGTTCATATGTGTGGGCTTAATGACTTTACAAACATTTGACATTAAATATCATTCAATGTCTATTTCAATGCGCTGCAGCTTTTTCCACATAGTCAAACACTCTTTTCACATAGTTAAATATTCTCTAATCCAACCTGTTGCATTTCTTAGAGTAATACAATTAACTACTGACTTGACGACAGCAAGAAGGCAGAGGGAGAACCAGCACCACTGACAGATGAAGAGGAGGTGGTCAAGTATTGGAAGAATTCTCAAATCCAAAAGTAAAAAGAATAACTTTTGCTTTTGTATTAGGAAATAAAGATGATAAAAAAGTGAATAATTTGTTTATTTAACAGCAGTGGAGTTGGTTACGGCTTGTAGTACCCCTCCATCTGGCATCCTTCCATTCCATACAGTAATTAGTTTCATTTTCAGAAGGTGCGATGATGGTGGAGATATGCTTGTCATCAATGCATCCAACCACATTACTTCCAGCCCGATCTCACGGCAATCCGTACATATTTTACGAGGTGGCTAATTCAGCGTTACTTCCAGATGTCACAGAAAGATGTTATCAAGTGAACATCATTTATCAGATTAGCCTCATTTAAACCGATTTTTTTCACCACTGACATACAGTCCTGTGAAACTCCTCTTTGACGGATTTGTGCCCAGGACAAATGATCAGAATGAGTATGAGAGCGATGCACACTTTCCTTAAAATCTGCATACAGGACTTATAATGTGCTCTGCATATAATGTGCATTTTTCCTATTTTGCTAATTATCTTCCAATGGGGTAAGACATTAAGTATAAGTTACCTCTCTTTCAGAAACGGGCTTGACTTACCCTGCTTTCTCGGGTTTGACAAACCTCCCATTTCGAAACGGAAAACCCAGAGTTTCCCTCATTTCAGGGTTAACATACTCAGAGTTTTCACTTAACCTCCTTTCTGAAACGGGCCCCAGGTATTTTCCTCCTTTTGTTTGTTATTTTGGCCTTAACCTCTCCTGAAGCTAGAATTGTCTCATTATCTTTTTCTTTCGAATTATCCATACTGTTTACCTTATTCTTAACCGCTGTACTAAAAAGACTCTACTTTGTAAATAAATATTGAAGAGTTTCCTTGTGTGTGAGTGCTGGGATTGCAGCTAGAGCTAACAACTCTAAGCTCTTCTTTTTGCCCACTGGTTTTTACGTTTACGGATACGTTTTTGTTCTTCTTTAATAGTATATGTAACTCCCCCTGTCACCCCTAGACAAAAAGGGGATGTAACATATTTGGGGGCTCGTCCGGGATTTGAAACGAGGACCTCTAAAGATATTTTGCTGATGCGTGTTTTAAATCTCACACAGCCTTAAAATGATCCAGAGAGCTGAAAGATTGTTTCTAAACAGTCTATTGTCTACTCTCAGTCTATTCAGTAAAACTCAAATCTGGCACTGCTACACAGAAAGAAGAAGCTGCTGGAGCAGGCCAAGTGCTCATGATCTAAACCAGGTACACTTTTCCAATTTCCAAGTAATTTTATTCCTCATTGTTTGTTTTCATTACTCTTGCATAAATGGGTTGACTGAAAGTCGACAGAAGAATATCCCAAAATATATTTAAATTTACATTTAGCAGACTCTTTTATCTACCACTGAGCCACAGGAACACTATATATCAGAGTGTTCCTGTGGCTCAGTGGTTAGAGCATTGCGTTAGCAGCGCAAAGATTGTGGGTTCGATTCCCAGGGAACACACATACTGACAAAAAATGTATAACCTGAATGCTCTGTAAGTCGCTTTGGATAAAGGCGTCTGCTAAATGCATAAATGTAAATGTAAATATATATTATCACAAAAACACAACATCAAGCATTCGCAGAAAACCCAGCACAAGTACTGTTTATAAGAGTAGAGAATGAGGAGCTCGTATGGATGTAATTAGTACCTTTTTTTTCTTCCTTTAAACTGTGAGAGCAAAAAGATCTTAACATCAGGGGACATGACGGCTGAGCAGACTAAATTTAGCTCATTTATCTGACCACGTTATTACTGAATGACCTTATAGCAATAGACCTTTATGATTCAAGATAAAAAAAAACTATCGTTAATCTAATGATCAATTATGCTTAGGCTGAATTCTCTACTCTGATTGTTTGGCAGATGTCATAAGAGTACGAGTGATTAATTGTATGTAACTCCAAGCTCTGAAGAAGTTTTAATCAGCATGATTAAACAGTGGTAGAAGGAAGTAAATGTAAAAAAACGGTTTCAAAATAAACACGTCCCTGTTGAATAAACCAGCATGCTGGTTAGGTATGTTTTAAAGCATGCCATCTTGTTTAAGATGGTCATGAGATGGTTATAATATGGCTTAAGCTGGGCATGAGCTAGTTTAAGCTAGTCCTGAGCTGCTGATAAGGTGGTCACGAGCGGGTTTAAGCTAGTCCTGAGCTGGTTATAAGATGGTCACGAGCGGGTTTAAGCTAGTCCTGAGCTGGTTATAAGATGGTCACGAGCGGGTTTAAGCTAGTCCTGAGCTGGATATAAGGTGGTCATGAGTGGGTTTAAGCTAGTCCTGAGCTGCTTATAAGGTGGTCACGAGTGGGTTTAAGCTAGTCCTGAGCTGGATATAAGGTGGTCACACGCGGGTTTAAGCTAGTCCTGAGCTGGTTATAAGGTGATCACGAGCGATTTTAAACTAGTCCTGAGCTGGATATAAGGTGGTCATGAGCAGGGTTAAGCTGTTTCTGAGCTGGTTATAAGATGGTCACAAGCGGGTTTAAGCTAGTCCTGACTGGATATAAGGTGGTCATGAGAAGGGTTAAACTGTTTCTGAGCTGGTTATAAGATGGTCATGTGCTGGCTTAAGCTGTTTCTGTTTCTGAGCTGGTTATAAGATGGTCATGAGTGGGTTTAAGCTGTTTCTGAGCTGGTTATAAGATGGTCGCCTAAACCAGCTACCATGCTTCAAAACATACTTAAACAGCACATGCTAGTTTTTTTTTTCTAAAGGGATATAAACACATTTGTTTGGCAACTGTGCCATAAATTACCATGGCTTCTTGATTGCTAAATTAATTAATTCAATGGCCAAATGGAAATGAGCCATTCCTTTCAAAAACTGACAGTCACAATAATATATTTTTAGGCAAATGCTGTACAGAGAGCAAATACTGCTCACTCTGTTACATAATCACTGCATCCATTATTACAAATCACTGGTCGCCCTTCAACTAACTTCCTCAGAATGATTTGTGTATGAGTGCATGTACTCCATTGTCAACGACAGGACAGAATAGCAAATAATGATAACTCAACAAAGATGTCTGTCAAACAGATGGAAGGTGAAGCAGAATAAATGCAGAGCTGCATGTGGTGATGCTTCTGGAGAAGCTGTGGACCAGCATCTCTTGTACAGCTGAGAGGCGTGTGGAGAGCAGGATGGTTAATCAGCTCTCAGTGAGAGGACGTGCTTCAGTAGACCTCGCCAATGTGACATATTCAACTGCTGAGGCATGACTGACTGAACCAGCATGTTTTCACATGTTGTATGTAGGTTTTCACACTGTTTTATGTAGGTATTTGCACATAAAATGTACTGGTAAAAAATATATATACATATCTATGGATATATACAACATGTATATGATGACATAAGCAGTATTGCAGATACAGAAACAAGTCCATTATATCATTCACACATATATATATACATATATATATATATATATATATATATATTTGTTTTTTAGATCACTTAACCTCATGCCCAAACCTAACCACTGTTCATAAAATTATGAAAATTAAACAAGCTGGAAGAGACAGTTGTTACAAGATAGGATATTTTTGAGCCATTAAACCCTGCTATGGCTCAACCTAACCCTAACAATTTCCCTAAAATTATATAGTTTAAAGAAAAATGTAAAAGCCAGACAAGTGCAATCACAACAACCTATTCCAAAAATGCAGTCCAAATAACGATGTCTTGCATTTGAGATGCTCTCTGGCAGTATACGATGCTGGGGTACAGAATAAAATGTAATGTGTCAATAGCTAAAATTGAATCCTCACTCTATGAATGTGCTCACAGCTCATTCAAATTAATACATCCCTCAAAACATGGCATGTCTCAATCGTTGGCAAATGAGCATTTGATTTAGCCCTTCTCGAGGCTTGAATTGCTTGGTGCAGATTTTGGTGGTCTACAGTCTCTACTGAGGATGGAGATGTATAAAGACTTGTGTGCTCCTCACACAACTTTTCTCTTAATTCCTAACCCTAACTTAATTGATGAATTGAATTTAACCAACACTGAACTGACTTGAGCTGAATAATGTCTTTGTAGAGCTTAAAATTATAAAGGGTGTCCTTGTTTAAAATGATGTAATCCTTTGAAACAAGCTGGCATCAGGTGTCACAGAACAGAGGGAAATGTTCAAATGTAAAATTAGTGTTAAATAAATATGATAATCTCACTGATCATTTTCAAAATAGATTATATGAATGAAATGTTCTTAAAATTCAATGCATTAAATATTCATAGATTAAGGAAGGACTTGTAAATATATGTATCTCATATATAAAAATTAGTTCATACAGAAATGACTTACATTTTCTGTTCTCTCAGTATTGTACATTTTAGTGTTTGCGCAAATGTAACTAAATATACATGTGATAGAAAAAAGACATATGAATGCTCATGAGATTGCATTGACTGCACAAACAGCAGCCTCAAATCAAGATAATTTCTGCTAAGACTGGAAGATTTTATGTGACAGCTTTTATGTGTATTTCATCAATGTGAAGCCACACACGGGCCACTGTGTTTCTGCTCCAAATTACTACAGCAGTCAAGAGTGGAACAGTTTGGAAATAAGGAAAAAAGAAAATTAAAGTACAGATTTTTTTCTGAGAGTGTGCATTACAAAAAAAAAATCTATTTTCTGTAATGAGCAAAACATTGTCGAAAGGCAGGACAGGGGTACACATAAATATTCATTATGACAGCAGATAATGAAAGAAAGTCTGCATGATATCACCTCTCACCAGTAACTGGCCACGCCACCACACTCTATACCACAATAGTAGGTTTAATCGAGGTAAAGAGTAGCTTATTTAACAACAACTGCTGCCATAATGTCAGTGTACACTGAAGACCGTCATCATGAAGTCCCAGAGAAACCCCAGACGGGTTCGATTACTCAGTGAGGTCAGGTTACTGTTTAAAGAGACCCTCCCTCCAGTCTAGAGTATGGGTTTGAGAGTACAAAACTGAATTAATACTAATTATACTGACATCTGTCTAATACACTGCAATACTGTATGTAAAACTGTTCTTTGCCATTTCAAATACGAAAGAGTTCCTTATCTTCTCATAAAAGGACAGGAGGATGCATAAAAGACTTACAGTATAGACAAACAAAAAAAGTGTGCCTTACCTTTTTATAAGGCTATTTAAAAGCTGCTGTCACCCAAAGACACAGCTGATGGCAGATGATTTCGGTAAAGAGTTGAATAGAGGGTCACAACTCAGGGAACATCTCAGCAGTTACAGAGACATTCATGTCCAATGAAACGGTGAGACTTTCAACAGATGGGATGCATGCGGCTAAACACCTTGAGCCACTTAATAATGGATGAAATGCAACTAGACTCTCAAATGCACATGCTGTCCGTGTGCTCTGTAATCATCACTGCTAGCACTTTCTATTGATGTGTGTCTGAGGAAGGAAAAGCTAAATCATCTATGCCATGCCATGTATAAAATCATTCCGTGTTCATTTCTAACTATACTGTACATTAACCAATCAGTGCTATGCCAGTGAATGCTCATCCCGAAAGGAGATCTATAATGTGGTCAGTTTAGAGTTGTGGATCTTGTGGATGTGGACCTCAGAGCACCGGACTGGCAGGATCTCCTGTAAATGCACTTTAAGTCCAAATTATAGAACTATATATATATATTAGTGGTGGGCATAGATTAATTTTTTTTAATCTAGATTAATCTAGATTAATCTTGGAATTAATCTAGATTAATCTAGATTAAAATGGCTCATTTGAATTCTGCCGAAGGCATTCAGAATATGTGTGCTACCCAAATAATGACTAAAAGTAAGTCTTTGAGAACGGGTTTCTCAAGCCAGGTGGCGCATTAGACCAGGGGCTCATCTCCTGTTTCCAAAATGCATCACAAACTTTAATCTCTTCCCGTCCCAATCCCACGAAAAAACTGGGGGAAAATCCCGTTCCACTCCCGGAAGAATGACTCCCATTCCCTCCCACTCCCGTGTTGTTTTTTTTTTTTTTTTTTTTTTGATAACTGTCAATTACAGTAAAAATATAGTACAGATCACAGCGTGCCCACCTTATTAGTTGAATAAAAACCCAAAATGTCGTTTTTTGTTATTATATTGAACTGAAAGCCATCTTATGCACAGTGTTGCACAGATTAAATTTCATGTAAATCATCCATGCTAACACACACGTCTTCTATTTTTATTTTTTAGACATTTCACTCTCCATAGATATATTTTTCAAAGAGTTTCGAAGTTTCTTGCTCAAGTTCACATGAGACCTAAAGCACATCCTGTTTGCTTAAAAGTGCAACGTTTCGTTGTTATTCTGAGTGCACACAAATAAACGTAGAGTCTTTACAGATTCGAAAGATGTATTAGGCTACTTTTATCTGTATGACCAAGAATGACGGAGATTTTAAGAGAAAGTGAGCGCACCGGAGCCTGTCCAGCAGCAAACGCGCTTCCACACAAACACTTCAATAGCGCACATTTCTCTAGGTTAACATCATATTGAGCGGCCATGTAAAGTTGCTACTACATACATCTTTCAGATGAAAAGCCATATTTGAGGTTGATGAATGATAGGTGAGCGTTTGGATGTCCTGCCCGATTGTATTACCACATAGACCAGCCGTTAACAATCTGTCCATCACGGACTGCGAGCCTCTAGTTCGAAGACTCGTTCTCGCCCCCTACAGTGCAATTTGGCTAGGTATACATCCGCGCTAAAATATCAGGGTGAAAGTCATCATAGCTTGCGTAGTATAGACCCAGCTCCCAACCCAACTTTGAGAATAGATTAACGGCGATATTTTTTTTATCGCCCGATAAGAGTCTCACGTTAACGCAGCACGTTAACGCCGATAACGGCCCACCACTAATATATATATATATATATATATATATATATATATATATATATACACCAAAGGAAGGCATCTGAATGTCTACAGGAACTAGGAATCCTTACAGTTTGCTTTGCATCTGAGTGGGTTGAGGACAAGTACAAAATAAATAAATAAAAAGCTAGACAGTCCAGAACAGACAGTGAATGCAAAGGCATTGAAAGAGTAAAAAAAATGGATTGTGAACTGATGCATTTGTGAAATCCGTCATTTGTGGTGCTTTGGATTACTCTAGATGCATAACAATATTTTTTCTTAATGTATCTATAATGTTTCTGTATGTCCTGCGTATGTCCTGCTTATTAATATTATTTTTTTAATGACGATTTTGACATTTTGGATCTCTTTGTTTGTCTTCAATGGCTTCAGGTGATATTTCATAACATGCCTACGCCTGACAAAAGACTCTGTGGTTGTTTGAGGATGTGTGTAAAGCCAAAGGTCACAATTACAGACTCCTTGAAAGCGACTGATTAGCGCAGCAGCAGATCTGAAGACTCCCTTTGGGACGTCCTTCATGCAGGGTTACATACACACTAGTGCTGTGGGAAATCCAAACACAAATGTCCTCTTAACTAGAGATGAGAACAGCAGCGCTCCAGAGAAACATCGGCAGCATGTCCTCTACTGTAGCTACACTGAATTATGCTTATTAATAAGTTTATTACAACACACTGTTTCTACTGCCATGTGGGATATAGTGTGGGGGCTTACTGTATTAATCCATGCACGTGTTTGAATATTATGTGTTTTTATATTTTATGGCACAGTATGAAAATACCATTTATATTACACACAAGGCAATACAAACAAACCCCAGTGCTTTCACAGGCCTCAGTTATGAGTATGAGAGTGATGAACAGTGGGAGGAAACGTGACAGTCCTGCAATGAGGATGAACGCAAGCGACCGGTGACAAAATCAGCTGCCTTTGTTGTGTTGTCACGAGCTCCTTCAGACAAAGAGAGTGGCAAACAAGACTGCAATAGGCCCAACAGCTGTACTTCCCTGTTTTAGACACACTATTGAGAGTTGATTTGCCTTTTCCACTCCATAGAAAAGGAGCTAAAATGGGAAAATGTCAATGTTAGCTTAATCAGAGTTTCTCAACCGGACAGTGATTCCTATCCATGCTCCACATATAGGCTTACTAGTGCCCTTGAGTATATTGATTTGCGTTCTTCTGTGTTAATAACAATAACAACCCCTTCTGAAATAGATATAATTACCTTATAGACTTAATTGTATTGTATGTGCACTTGTAGTTTATTTCAAATCTTAAATGTATATTTTAAAAACAAAAGCAGTCATAAGTAGCACAGGTACACACAGAAAAATAAGGGTTTAAAATTGTACCTTTTGGGGTACAACAGCTTGTCGCTGGAGCAGTACCTTAAAAGGACATATTTGTACCTTTTTTACCTATATTAGTACCTCAAGGGTACGTATTACTACTCCTAAGGTACTAATATGTACCTATTAGGGGTAAAAAAAGGTACAAATATGTCCTTTTAAGGGTACTGCTCCAGCGACAAGCTGTTGTACCCCAAAAGGTACAATTTTAAACCCTTATTTTTCTGTGTGTATATTTGTAGCAATAGCCAAAAATACATTGTATGTGTCAAAATTATTGATTTTTCTTTTGTCAAAAATCATTAGGACGTTAAGATCATGTTCCATGAAGATATTTAGTAAATTCCCAACTGTAAATAAATCACAACTTAATTTATTAGTAATATGCATCGCTAAGAACTTCATTTTATTTCATTTTATTTTTTTGCGCCCTCAGATTTCAGATTTTCAAAAATTGTATCTCAATAATGTGCTATCCTAACAAACCTTACATTAATAGAAAGCATATTTATTCAGCTTTCAGATGATGTTTAAATCTCAATTTCGAAAAATTTACCCTTATGACTGGTTTTGTGGTCCATGGTCCCAAATATTACTAATAGAATAAAGGGTGAATCCCATTTATCTGTCTTACCCCTTCCCCCTAGTTTTGCGCGTTCACGTGAGAGTAAGGGCTGTCCCAATTCTGGTTTTGACCGAGGGGTAGGGCTAAGGGGAAGGGGTAGATTACGGTGACGCATTGCTGCCCACACATAATATTTTTTCCACTCAATTATGAAGTAATAACGAGATCTTTTCTCGTTATAACGATATCTTTTCTAGTTAAAAAGAGATATTTTCTCGTTAAAACGAGATATTTTCTCGTAATAACGAGATCTTTTCTCGTTAAAATGACATTTTCTCGTTATAACGAGATCTTTTCTCGTTAAAACGACATATTTTCTAGTTAAAACGACATATTTTCTCGTAATAACGAGACCTTTTCTAGTTAAAATGAGATCTTTTCTCATTAAAACAACATATTTTCTCGTAATAACGAGATCTTTTCTCGTTAAAATGACATATTTTCTCGTTATAACGAGATCTTTTCTCGTTAAAACAACATATTTTCTCTTAATAAGGACATCTTTTCTCGTTAAAACTACATATTTTCTCGTAATAAGGACATCTTTTCTCGTTATAACGACATATTTTTGCTGGTAATAACGACATATGTCATATTACGGTGACGCATTGCTGCCCAAACATAATATTTTTTCCACTCAATTATGAAGTAATAACGAGATCTTTTCTCGTTATAACGATACCTTTTCTAGTTAAAAAGAGATCTTTTCTCGTTAAAACGACATATTTTCTCGTAATAACGAGATCTTTTCTCGTTAAAATGACATATTTTCTCGTTATAACGAGATCTTTTCAAGTTAAAACGAGATCTTTTCTCGTTAAAACGGCATATTTTCTAGTTAAAACGACATATTTTCTCGTAATAACGAGACCTTTTCTAGTTAAAACGAGATCTTTTCTCATTAAAACAACATATTTTCTCGTAATAACGAGATCTTTTCTCGTTAAAATGACATAAAATGACATACATTGTTTCACATGCGTGGGCGGCCTTGATAGCTACTTTAGTCTGATTATATATTAATTATGTATTAATGATTTTATATTATTAAATGATCTTTAGCTGAATCATCACATCACGTTCTTCTTATGGGTTAAATTCCAGGCTTTGCTTTACTGAAGGAACAGTCTTCGCTGCGCCTGAGTGTGAGCACTGAACACAATAGTACAGATGAAAAGACATGTACAGTATCTCTTGCTGGATTTAGGCTATACGGATTAAGTAAACACAAACTTGTTTTCGATTGTTTTATTTAAGTAGACCTTTAGACATAAGGCGCGCCAGAAAGCGCACGCTGTTATTTTACAAAAGCAATTCGTAAAATGTTGTTCTTATTGTGGAAGTATATAAAATAAAGCAGACATTTATATTGCTTTCCTCGGTTATCACAATGTAAGGGATCGCGTCGGTGTCGCCGAATTGAGAAGAGCAGTGGTGTGCTTTATATAAGATTATAGGCTAAAGCAACATCCAGACTGTATGAAACGTTATTGTGAGTAATTTTCAGAGCGGTACATAAGATTAACTCTTATTCTGCGTGATGGGATAGACAGTAAAGACAGGCTGAGTTAAAACATTGATTTTTTTTTAGGGGCCGTCCTCGGTTCACATAGTTTTTTCGTGGCCAAGACATGAAGCCGTGGGAACGTGATGATATGCCGTAGCCAGAGATATTAATTCGCGGTAACATCATATTAACTTCTGGGGACCTGATATAATGTCGTGGCCTCGAGATGTTATGTTGAGGGAAAGACATATTTTTCTCGTGGTCAACAGGTTTAAACAAACTTGCATGGCCACAGCAACCCGGGACTATCAGAGATGGATAAAACTGTTTTTATTAACATTAAACATTTCATTTAATATTTGTATATTATTATTAATATTAATAATATAGGCTATAGGCATATTTCTATTTCATATATTATAATATTTTATTACTTTCCCATTTAAATTCGTGTATCGCTTTACCTTATTAACGTTTTGTACCAGAGCATGTGAGTGAAAGCTCCGCTCAATATTCCGCTCTGTGTGTGTGCTCTCCGCTCAGTCATTCACGGCCAAATCAAACGCTCCGCTAATGTTCTGCTCACGCTCAAACCAAATCCCGCTCAGATCACGCGCTCACATTAAATGTCCCCTGTAACTTTAGGCCTATTTATTTTTTCCTGTTTATAGTGAAATTATTGAATAAATGTCTCAATTAAACGGTTATGTTGCAGGGTGAAATTGTTTTAATAGGGATGTTCATTAACCGTTAACCGACTGATGTGAATTTTGACCGATTAATACAATCAGTTAAACGGTTTAAAGTCACTTATTTATTTATTTTTAGTAATTTATTAAAATGTGTTAAAAGGTTTGCTGCATGGTTAAAATAAGCTACGCGTATAAAAAACACGTTTTTTAGAGAGAGCAAGAGAGAGAGAGAAAAAAACAAGTCACCTATAAGTCGCATTTTATTATTTCATTCTGAACATTTTTTTGTAAAATAAGACGAAAGAATAGAATGCCGCTTTCTGCCGTCTGCTATAATTTCGCGCAGCACAATAATGAACAAACTCTGCATACTCTAAAAAACACTGGGTTAAAAGCAACCCAATTTGGGCTGGGTAAATATAGGACAGAAAACATTTGGGGTTAATTTTACCCAGTAAATTGGGTTGTTTATTTAACCCATCATAAATGGTTGATTTAACCCAGCTGATGGGTTTATTCGTTTCTATTATAATATCAGCTTTTTTTTACTTTATGCATGAAATAATATTTACAGATTAATTTAAATCCTCTAAACTTTTGTAAAATACTCCAGAACCACTGGTTTACGTGATAACTTCCTTTATTTCTCATTTGCTTGTTTTTATAAGCTATATGCTGTAGTATATCAAGGACCAAATCAGACAAATCAAGATTCGATCCAAGCATGGTTGAAACATGAGGAGCCGAATTCCACAAGACAACAGCAGAAAGTCATAAATCAGACCCCCAGCCCGCCTGAATACACCCCGACCAGGCTTCGAGGACAAAGGCTAAAATTCCTGGGTTCACAAAAACTGTAGAATCATCTTAAAATACTTTCATTCTCATGGTTAATGAAACTAATCATTTCTATGCATAGCTGCATATTATGTATGTGACCCACAAATTGGAATATCCTTGTTTTAATCATTGTGTTTATCGTGCTTTTAATTAGTATTGACTAGCTAAGCCTTAAGGGTTAATGTCATGTTTAGTATGTATGAGCGTGATAATTCCAGCTTTGAACATTTCTTTTAATTGATTTCCTGTCAAATGTATCATATTCTGGTTATAGAAATCACATTCAAAAGGATACTTTGCAAGAGAATGTAAAATTCGGGCAATGTGACTGACCATGACATGTTAATTCATTGATTGGGTGGAGCAACAAAGCAGCAGCCGCTCCAGCATAGGACCTAATTGGTCAAGACAACCATTGGGAGGTGTCAAAAGCCGAGTTTAAATACTAGGACACCCCCTTGAAATCGCTCTCTAACTGCTCTTTTAAGAATTCCTCTCTCTTGAATTCACCTTCTCTCTGAAAAATGAACTCTCTGGAAAAATGAACTCTCTCTTCAGCCATGTGCTCTGGACCAACCCAGCCAGTTGCTACCATGATGAGAAGAAAAGCCACCTAGTCTCTTTACATCCTTTTATTCTTTTACTTTAGTTTATTTTCTTTCCGTGAGTTCGTGTGCGAAGTTGCGTTTGCCAAAGACGACAAGCCCAAGACTCTGCAAAACCAGCCAACGCCCACTTCAACGACTCCTGAACTCTAAGCCAATCAGCGACTTCGGAGAAACCCTTTCCCGCAAAGACGGAGGACAAAGGGGAATCTTTAAACACAAAAGCTGCAAGTACAAACCCCAGACTTTTGCTGAAACTGGTGTAATATTGAAAATAGATTTTAGCCTCATTGAAAAAGTCAATGCGAGTGTTAAATATGTGATTGATGATTGTTCAGGTTTATGCAATTGCACATATTGCTGTAAACGTGGGATATCAAATTCTCATTCTCTTAATCTAATCCTTTCCTCACTTTCTCTCTTTCTGCAACGCGTGAATGTGTGAATGCTTGTGTAGATTAGTTTACATGTCTTAGAGTTATATAAATAAAGTCTTGTTTATATTGAAAAGAGAAATATCTTGTGTTTTGTGCTCATAAGTTAATGTCTTAATCTGTCGATTTTGTTACTGTGCTATTTAATAGTGTTTTCACTATATTTTGGGATTTTAATATCCAGTGCAGAGTTTGTTATACGGCTTGTTCAGTGAATCGCCGTGAAACAGTGAGTCTGTTCAAATTCCCTATAAAATCATTAATGATTCCCTTTGAGCTAAATTGACCTGTTTCCCTTATAACAATATATATATTATATGTTATCATTACAATGCCTACACATTGCCTATTTAATCTCGTTTAACAAACATTAGAAGTAAAGATTAAACATTAAACCGATGTAATTCACGAGTAAATGGACCACTCTGTAACTGTGTTTCCACCGTAATGGCGCTGGCTCTCACGCCGAGCTGGAGTCGTGTTCGGCGGGGACTGATCACGGATAAGACCGCCGCTCTGCGCTTCACTCAAGTTCGAAATGTACTGCGATTGCCTTGATAACCTGCTCAACAACAAACAGTCAACAGCTCTGTGGACATATTTTAACATCCAAAGTATTTGTGTTCTGTATCTTTATAAATATAATCGTTTATTTTATGCAAAGCATCAGACTCTTCATCATGCAATAAGACAGACCCGACACCAGGGACGTTCGTTTAGTGATTCACACCGCGAATGTTGCTCTGCATAAATTAGAATTATATACTGCACAGAAACAATTTTATCAATAAAATAAAATGTACACAAACTACCCAAACACTGAACAAATAACCCCAAAAAATGAGTCTCAACCCAGCATTTGGGTAAAAAAAATAACCCAGGACTTTTTTTAGAGTATAGGCTGCTTGTTGCACAGTATTTCTTTCGTTTTCTTAAATTATTATTTAAGTGAAAATATATTTCTAGCATATGCCTATTTATTCGTTGTAATATATAGCGCCTGGCTTTATTATGTTTTTCTCTGCTTGCTGAAGTGCTGCAGGTGCGTGATGTAATATGATCAGGTGAATTCTCATGTTCTGTTGTCTGCTGTTTTTTTGCGCATGTAAAATTAATTCCCCAAAAACAAATGTTAGTATTTTTAACGGGTCACGGACACTTATTCTTTCTAATTTAATTCAGTTCTAATTTCAAATATTCTTGTCAGTTAACGGTTAGGAAAAATAACCGAAATGAACATCCCTAATTTAAATGTATAAAATTAAAATTCTTAATTTAAAAACGTGTCTTGTTTTTGAAGCCACTTGGAAAACTTTTGTAAAAAGTTAAATAACTGAAAAAGTATACTTTTCCATTAAAACAACCTTCATATTCAAAACACACACACAAGATGAAATGCACCGAACAAATAATTATTTCGTGGCGTAAATAAAAGAAACACACTTTCTAAAATTAAAATAGACCAAAACTGAGGGGAAATGCGTTCTATAAAACGTCTGTCAATCTTCACAGGATTTTAGAATTTGGTTTTAGAAACATTATCTTAGACAAATGATTGCTTAGCATATTCCACAGATTCTGGAATTGGCAAATTACCAAAGGGGCGTTTTGGGCGCTCCGCTCACATGCTCTGCTTACTACCATATATTTAGCAAAAACTTTAAACTTCTGACAATTAAGCCAATACTTTATGATTGTAGGCTATTTATGCCAATGCGTGATGATGATAAATGATTTTGTTGTGTTTTCATTTACAAATGAAACTACGAATGATTAATTCCTCAACGAAACACTAGGCAGTAGGCAATAATATCAATAATTATTAATTCGCAGAAAAAAAATAATATATGTTAAATTCAACCTTTAAACTGCATTTCCAATACACATCCAAGCTTTAGTATGTCGAGCATTTACAGTAGACTTACAAAATTAGTCAGAAGGTTATGTAAAGAGATCGAAATGAAGGGAAAAAACTAATATAAAATCAGTGGTGGTCAAAAAAACTACTTCGTTATATAAAATTTTTCATATCTGTACTTTACTGGATGTTTTTTTATTTGGCTTTTACTTTTATAATTCCAAAGATAAGATGATTTTTACTTCACTACATTTCATAAAACATATCGATCACGATCCATCACGTGCTCCGAACGCAGAAGCGGTAGACGAACAAACTGATTCTTTTCAGAACCTTAATCGGTGAAATCGCCACACACCTTCATGTCGAACTACAATTCTGATTGCAGCTTTCTCGATCGAAAACTCACTATTCAAATGTCCGTTTAAGCGATCTTCTTCAGTGAACTGCACAAGTAAAGAAACGGGAGATTTTAGCGCGCGCTTTTGGGAAAAGTACGTTACTAATGTAATTTTAGGATTAATTATTGTAACTGAAAATTATTTAGTAAAACTGTCATTGTTTGTGAACTAAATCTGCTGTAAGGGTGATCTATTTAAGCCCACTGAAATGCTTGATAACAGGTCAACATCAGTGTCTCAAACGTTATGTTTTAGGTCAAAAAACAAAACATTAATATAACACCGTTAAATAAAAAATAACTGTGCGTGTAACGGATGTATACATAAGGGCTGTGTGTAAACCTACTCCCCTGACCTCAGAAAGAGGCGCTCTACCGACTGTAGAGGCTGTATCTTTGGCGTTCCTTGTTAGAGCGCCCGCCTGGCAGAATCCCGGGTTCGCGACCCGCTCGGAGCAAGAACGAGTAGGATGGTGTGGACCCGGGGTATAACACGTTAATTCCCCGCTGCTGTAACGTTAGCAGTTTTTTTTTATGCTATGCATTTAGACCTATGTGACGTCTGTTTTTATATTGTTTATCAACAGTATACATTTTTAATTGTTTATAAAGCCGAAAGACAGATATGAATGTTTATTCATAACCATACTGAAAATAAGTCAATATTGTTAGCATCTCTGTCTATAACAAGCTCTGGTGCTAAGTTGAGGAAATGTTTAGATATAAAGTCCAAATATCTTTATTCAGCCACCTAGATAGATTCCATCTGAGGGAAAAAGAAAGGATGTGATGTTCAGAACATAAACGTTAACAAGTAATTATCAGGTGGGAAGTTGCCCTTGGGGGCATTTGGCCAGGGGTGTTTTTACACACAGACAGGTTAAAGAAAAAAAATCATTATGAAAATATAATTAGATTTTCCTTAATGTTCTTCCTAATTTCAGGCCTATTCTCATGTTATATAACTGACGTTCCAAAACAACAAGTCAACACTTTTTTCTTACTGGTGTAAATTAGATGGTGAAATCGTTTTCTCTCAGGCATGGCGTGTACTTCACAGTGAACATTATACATCACTCTCATCAACGTATCCATATCAACAAAATATTTATCTTGCCTTTGGTTATTTGGGAAAAACCGTATTTTGGGCATTGTTATAAAATATGTGCATATAAATTAAATAAAGTAGTCTATATAAAATTGAAAATTAAATGTTATCAGTTTTTTTACTTAATCAAAAAAATTGAGTACTTTTGTACTTTCACTCGTAAAATTGAAAAAGCATTTTTACTTTTACTGGAATATTTTAATACGTATCTGTATTTTATCAAGTCTTGATCTGTGTACTTTGACCACCACTGTATAAAATATAACAATAGGCTAATAATAATGAATGATGATGATGATGATGAATAGACATCAGAATTGACACACACGATCTTTTATTTTATTTAGTTTAAATAGTGTGCACTGTTTTATTTTATGTACTTTATGAACATAGCCTATTCGTGATAAACTGTTTTGGCGTGCCATCTACAGTCGGTAGCCTATGGTCATATATAATTAATTATGTAATAATTTCTATAATAATTCAAAATAAAATAATGAATCATCTCTGATAATCCCGTCAAGGTCAAGGTTTGTTTATGCTTAAACGAGAAATGGATGTTGTTCTCAACAAAGCGAGGCCACGACATCAGGATGCCTTTATTATTGTTCATATTTCGATTTGTTGTTAATCAAACTTCAGTTTCAAATAAATAAATATTCCAAGCCCAGAGTATTATTCAAAGATAACTGTTTTGATTAATATATAGCCTAAACAAGTAAGTGCTGTTATTGGATAATGTTGTATTGGAGATTAATCATAAAACATGCTGCTACAATTAAAACCATTACATTAAATACATTTAAAACAGTGTATTTCAATTCAGCCGCATGCAGATCCTCGTTTCTGTCATACTGAGCAGGCAGACAATCACTCACCTCAGCCTTACCATATATCTATTATAACGGAAAACCTATCGTTTATATGACATATGTCCTTATTATGAGAAAAATGTCGTTATAACGAGAAAAGATGTCATTATTACAAGAAAAATATGTTGTTTTAACGAGAAAATATGTCGTTATAACGAGAAAATATGTCGTTTTAACGAGAAAAGATCTCGTTATTATGAGAAAATATGTCGTTTTAACGAGAAAAGACTCGACATAATTATAACGACATAACGACATAATTGAGTGGGAAAAATATTATGTGGGTGGCAGTATTATGTCACTGTAATTTTTCCTAACCGTTAACTGACAATAGTATTTGAAATTAGAACTGAATTAAATTAGAAAGAATAAGCGTCCGTGACCCGTTAAAAATACTAACATTTGTTTTTGGGGAATTCATTTTACATGCGCAAAAAGCAGCAAACAACAGAACATGAGGATTCACATGATCATATTACATCACGCACCTGCAGCACTTCAGCAAGCAGAGAAAAACATAATAAAGCCAGGCGCTATATATTACAACGAATAAATAGGCAAATGCTAGAAATATATTTTCACTTCAATAATAATTTAAGAAAACGAAAGAAATACTGTGCAACAAGCAGCCTATACTCTAAAAAAAAGTCCTGGGTTATTTTTTTCACCCAAATGCTGGGTTGAGCCTTTTGGGTGATTTTTTGGGGGGGTTATTTGTTCAGTGTTTGGGTAGTTTGTGTACATTTTATTTTATTGATAAAATTGTTTCTGTGCAGTATATCCTTCAAATTTATGCAGAGCAACATACAGGCGCGCGGTGTAAATCACTAAACGGAAAGTCGTCTTGGTCTTATTGCTTGATGAAGAGTCTGATGCTTTGCATAAAATAAACGATTATAAAGCTACAGAACACAAATACTTTGTATGTTAAAATATGTCCTCAGAGCTGTTGACTGTTTGTTGTTGAGCAGGTTATGAAGGCAATCGCAGTACATTTCGTCCATGAGTGAAGCGCAGAGCGGTTCCCGCCGAACACGACTCCACCTCAGCGTGAGAGGCAGCGCTGTTACGGTGGAAACAGAATTACAGAGTGGTGGATTTACTCCTGAATTACGTCTGTTTAATGTTTAATCTTTACTTCTAATGTTTGTTAAACGAGATTAAATAGGCAATGTGTAGGCCTATAAAAAACAAACAAATGAGAAATAAAGGAAGTTATCACGTCTGAAGTACAGAAGTTTAGAGGATTTAAGTTAATCTGTAAACATTATTTCATGCATAAAGTAAAAAAAAAAACTAATATTATTATAGAAACGAATAAACCCATTAGCTGGGTTAAATCAACCATTTATGATGGGTTAAATAACCCAATTTACTTGGTAAAATTAACCTCAAATGTTTTCTGTCCTATATTTACCCAGCCCAAATTGGGTTGTTTTTAACCCAGTGTTTTTTAGCATATGCAGAGTTTTTTTCATTATTGTGCTGCGAAATTAAAGCAGACGGCAGAAAGCTGCATTCTATTCTTTCGTCTTATTTTACAAAAAATGTTCAGAATGAAATAATAAAATGCGACTTATAGGCGACTTGGTTTTTTCTCTCTCTTGCTCTCTCTAAAAAACGGGTTTTTTATAGGCATATAGCTTATTTTAACCATGCAAACCTTATAAAGTAATACACGAATTTAAATGGGAAAGTAATAAAATATTATATTATATGAAATAGAAATAGGCTTATAGCCCTAACAAGTTAACATAACCTAATAATAATAATAATATACAAATATTAAATGAAATGTTTAATGTTAATAAAAACTGTTGTATCCATCTCTGATAGTCCCGGGTTGCTGTGGCCATGCAAGTTTGTTTAAACCTGTTGACCACGAGAAAAATATATTTCCCTCAACATATCATCTCGAGGCCACGACATAATATCACGTCCCCAGAAGTTAATATGATGTTACATCTCTGGCTACGGCATATCATCACGTTCCCACGGCTTCATATGTCTTGGCCACGAAAAAAACTATGTGAACCGAGGACTGCCCCTAAAAAAAATCAATGTTTTAACTCAGTCTGTCTTTACTGTCTATCCCATCACGCAGAATAAGAGTTAATCTTATGTACCGCTCTGAAAATTAGTCACAATAACGTTTCATACAGTCTGGATGTTGCTTTAGCCTATAATCTTATATAAAGCACACCATTGCTCTTCTCAATTCGGCGACACCAACGCGATCCCTTACATTGTGATAACCGAGGAAATTGCTTTTGTAAAATAACAGCGTGCGCTTTCTGGCGCGCCTTATGTCTTAAAACAATCGAAAACAAAGTTGTGTTTATTTCATTCGTATAGCCTAAATCCAGCAAGAGGTACTGTACAGTCTTTTCATCTGTACTATTGCGCTCAGTGCTCACACCCAGGCGCAGAGCAGCTATTCCTTCAGAAAAACGCGCTTGATTCAGCTAAAGATCATTTCATAATATAAAATCATTAATACATAATTAATATATAATCAGACTAAAGTAGCTATCAAGGCCGCCCACACATGTGAAACAAATATTAAAGCAGCTCCTTTGTTTACCCACGAACAAAAATAGGCCTACGAAAAATAGCTTAATTTGTTTGCCCGTTTTCAAACAGAACGAAATAATAATAATAATTATAATTATTATTATTATTATTAACCTATTAGAAAATCTCTTTATTTATCTTTTTTCACATTTCGATTTGTTGTTAAATCAAACTTCAGTCATTCAAATAAATAAATATTCCAAGCCCAGAGTCAATTATTCAAAAATAACTGTTTTGATCTGATCATATATAGCCTAAACAAGTCATGGGTCTGAGTGCTGTTATTGGATATTATTGTAGACAGTTTGATGATTAATCCTAATAAACATGCTGCTACAATTAAAACCATTACATTAAATACATTTAAAACAGTCTATTTCAATTCAGCCATGTGCAGATCCTCGTTTATGTCATACTGAGCAGGCAGACAATCACTCACCTCAGCCCTACCATATATTATAAAGGAAAACCTATCGTTTATATGACATATGTCCTTATTACGAGAAAAAAATATGTCGTTATAACGAGAAAAGATGTCCTTATTACGAGAAAATATGTAGTTTTAACGAGAAAATATGTTGTTTTAACGAGAAAAGATCTTGTTTTTACGAGAAAATGTGTCGTTTTAACGAGAAAATATCTTGTTTTTATGAGAAAAGATCTTGTTTTAATGAGAAAAGATCTCGTTTTAACGAGAAAAGATCTCGTTATTACGAGAAAATATGTGGTTTTAACTAGAAAAGATCTTGTTATAACGAGAAAAGATATCGTTATAACGAGAAAAGATCTCGTTATTACGACATAATTGAGTGGAAAAAATATTATGTGTGGGCAGCAATGCGTCACCGTAGTAGATACCCCTTAAAACCAAGCATTTTCGCGAGTTTACTTGAAACCAAGTTTCGCAAGTTTACTTGAAACCAAGGAGTACCACTGCGGCCAGATCATCCAGAGAGTATTTTCGGCTTAAATAATTTATTTAAAATTACGACAGTCTTGTTTTGTGCTCTACACAGTCCTGTAACTTACATATATTTTTGCAACCATGCTCTTAATTGAAACGTTTTTAAAAATCGCTAGTTTTCCACGTTAACGTTACATTGCTGATTTGCACAACAGTCCCGCATTTCTCTGACTAGAGAAAACATCACTAAAACCCACGCAATCGACAAACACACTTGCAGACAGCACGTTTGTGATCAACACTTGTCACCTCTGGTGATGTAGCCGATAGCTAGCGACGATGTATGATGACATAACAGTAACCAAGTGGTGTCTCATTTCATAGGGGTATGTTTTCACCCCTAGCACTTACCACTCGGTTTCGAGGGACAAGGGCTAGGGGTAAGACGAAGGGGAAGGGGTAAGACAGAGAAATGGGATTCACCCAAAGTCTACTCAAGTATATGTACACTGTAAAAAATTATTTGTTGACACAACTTGACTTAGTCAAGTCATCTTGTTGCTTTGACTCAGTTAAGTTTAGCCAACACTAGGTGTCAAGTTCACTCAACTTATATGTAGTTGTTGAAATAACTTGCATTAAATTGAGCCAACGTACTGTATCAATTAATGAGCATGTATATTTTTTAGTTAGGTAAACTAAAAACCATATTGGTTGAACATAATTTTTCATGTTTTCACAACCATGAACCAAGTCTAATCGACATAAAAGAGTAATTTTTCCTCAACATCATAACTTAACTATTTGAGTTTACTGGACTTAATTACTTTGACAATACATATATATATATATATATATCTGGAACCAGATTTTTTTATGAAATCAACAACTGTTTATTTTTAAAACAGAAGCATTGCATCCAAAAACACACAAAGAATTTGCTTGCAAAGATATAAAAACACTACACAAGAAATACATTCACAATATACACAAACATGTGCAAAATTCTCTATGCACACCCCCAACTTAGTGCAAAAATAGTACAAATAAATCTACTTGTCATTATCAGATATTGTCATTCCAGGAACAAGTGTACATGAAGAATTCACAATAAACTGTTAAAAACTTTACATTAATAAACTGTATCTACTATTCCCAATCGTAGAAACATGACAAGGAAAGTGGAAGCAGTGCAAGGTAACAACAAAACAAAAAAAATAAAGATAGAAAATTAGGAATACCAATGTTCCACTTAAAACAATGAGATCTAAAACAACAATGCTCAAACTTTAAACCAGTACTACGATTAAACAGTAGCAAAAAGGAAATAAATATATTTTTTTCCTGTCTTATCGCAGCAACTTGCTCTTCAAAGAGTGAACTCTTGCGCTGCAAGAGTCTGATCCAACTCCAATAAACAGGTGCTGTATCACTTCAAAAGTGAATTTTAATTCCTTTGGGTAGTCGAGGTTTAATGCGTACACCAGGCCCATCAGGTTCAGAAAAGCATTAGGTATATCACTCAGGTGACGCATTACCACTTCTTCCTCAATCATCAGGGCAACGTCATTGTAGAACGCTGGGAGAGGGTCCATCACATCTTCCACAACCACTAGGATTCCAATCACCACACCCTTGATCACATCCTCTTCACAGTCACTCGGCTTTATGGAATGTAAACAAAACAAGGTACTATTAGTTAAAAGCAAATTACACAAATATAGTCCCCAGACTTATGCAAATTAAAATATGTAAAGTAAAATTTTCCCATGTTTTGCCTTACATGTTTTCAGCTTACCTCGCATATCTTCATGAATTTAGAAGGAGTTTCTCGCATGTACCACGGCAGGCCCAGCAATGCTGCTGTCCTCATCCTTTGGTTTGTTGTCTGTAAAATATAGGACGGTTAAAGAACTAACTTTATTCCTACAATGCTTAGTTTTTCTGTATTGGTTTATCCATTCTCCATTTGATGCTTTTTATGACAAATAAAAACATTCATTTTCAAATTTGCACATTTACACTTGTATACTTTTGTTGTCAATAAATCCCCAGTGATTACATCAGGGGGTTACATCAGGGGCTCACCCCTTAAATCAGGGGTGTGTAATATTGCTTGTTATTACGACATAATGCAACATCCAACCTCATAAGTTCTAGTGCATTGGTCTCAAACTCAATTCCTGGAGGGCCACAGCTCCGCAGTTTAGCTCCAACCCTAATCAAACACACCTGATCCAGCTAATCAAGATCGCTAGAAACTGCCAAGCAGGTATGAGTTGGAGCTGGTTGGAGCTAAACTGTACAGAGCTGTGGCCCTCCAGGAATTGAGTTTGAGACCACTGTTCTAGTGTCATGACATTTTATCAGAAGACTTGCAAGAACCAATGAGGTTTAACATTTATGTCGAAGCTAATACAAATCAAACATTATTGTAAACAAAGACTTACATTTTTACGTCTTCATTATACAAAAAGATTGTATGATTTTAGAAATCTTGGAATATGACACAAATCGTACAGGTTACTTTTTAAACACTTACTCTGAAGTCACTGAATGAAAATATGTTACTATCACTAGTTTTATGATCCATATAAGAAAAAAGGTAATAGGGGTATGGACAAACATGAAAGTGAGTAGGCCTAACTGATCACAGAATTGTCATTTTGGGGAGAGAAAGACTGCTTTAAAACAAATTGACTCACATTCTTATCAAGGCTCTCCAGTATTGAAGTCATTTCTGGAATGTCTTCATAACGCTTTGACCTGAATAACTGTATCAGCATTGAGAGATGACCATCTATGCCTTCAAAAAATGACTTGCACAGGTCCTTTGACACAAGCCTGGTGAATTCTTTGCTGATCTATAAAAATAAATACATTTACAAATTTAACAGTGATGCCAGGGTCTAAGTTAAAGTCTTCAACAGTACTAAATTAAAACATCATGCAGGATGGTCATATAATCTTAGGATATTAAGTTTGCCTATATCTTCAAATGTAACAGCACAACTTTGATATCCAAATATTTTCTGATAAATTTAAAGCACACAGAAACAAATCAACACAATTTACCTGTCTCTCTGTGAAAAGTGCTGGCCATCGGAGTTTCATTTGTGACACTGGTGGCTCCTCCTCAATGACTTCTTGTCTTCTCAAAGAATACGTGCTGCTCATAGCAGAATCAACAAAGGTGATGTCTGGAGTCCTCTTATTCAGTGATGATATTGCTGGCGATATAAAATTGAGCAACGCTGTAAATACAGCTTTTATTAGGTGAAAATGTTTTCTACAAAAACGTAAATCTGAATCTAATGATTCTTCAGGGCTTCTCAGTTAACACACGACAAAAGTTTAATCATGCGATTATTAAACTACAAAAAGTAGTGACATTATACTAATACAAGATCAACGCGCAAATTAGCACAGAAGACTTGGGTTTGCTCAAAAACATTCATATAGCATGTAATTTGAAAGAATAACAACTGATCGTTTAAGAAAAATAAGTCAATCAAGTATTTTAAAAATATAACAAATTAGAACTAAATGTTGTTGTAATCATGTATAAATAAAAATTCATATTTCTCATATTAAACAAATATGGGCTGGCGGCGGCGCTTCAGATATTAACGTTACTGGTCATTCGGCGTTTCTATGATAAAAACTAACGATAATGAGATCCGATTAAAAACACGCTAAAAAGTCAGTTATATGCAACGTTACACTGTTTTATCTGTTTATCAACATTAACTTGAGCCACAATGTAGTGATGGGAAGTCCGGTTCTTTTCCGCGAACCGATTCTTTTGGACAGTTCGTTTGAATGAACAGGTTAAAAAATTGGTTCACCAGTTATTTTACATAACGCAATGATGTCTATCGTCTTAGCGGATGAACATACGCTCAAACGCAATCAAATAAAAGTAATTTGTAATTATAACTTCAGTTAAATAATAATCATACGTATCAGCTGTTCGCATCAGTTCTCTCAACACAGCGTGTCTCAATGCAGTGAACTTTTGGAGTTAATGGCACATATACTCCGAAATATTGGTTTATTTAGATTCTGGGGGACTGTCAGGGATGTCTGAAAGTGAATAACCACGAATTTGCCAGGCAATGCGTGTAACTGCTGTGCTGATTAACCAAGTTGTAACGTTAGTTTGCAAAATGTGATGGCCTGAAATCAAAACGCGGACGGTGAGCGAAAAAAAGGCTAAATTAACATTAAAGAAAGCACAAATCAGGGTATACTTACTCATTTTATTATTTGCAGTCTATAAAATCCATCTGTATTCGTTCAATCGCGGGCTGTTTCGTCTTTTCTTGCATGATCAGCAACTTCTCGTGCAGAAAATGGCGGATGGCACGTCTATCACAACTGGGTTAAAATAGTACGTCGTCATGACGTAGAGTTTCTGGCACATGCGCATTACACAGAAAATTGAGAGAACCTATGTTTTGTTGTTATATGAGCTTGTTATTTTAAGTTTTCAATTTCACTTCAAGTTGAGGTTGTTATAACTCATCCTATTGTGTAGTGAGACACTGCAAGTTGACAGGACATGATTTCACTTGTCCACCTGATTAAAACTCACAATCATTTTTTACAGTGTAGCCGTTACATTGTTGTATTTTGTATGCTTCTAAAAAAGTGCACTTTGTGTTTCAAATTAAAAGTTTTAATTCATATATACGAACAAACTCATCTTTTCATCTTTTCAAACACACCAGAGTATCTTTTTAGCAAATTTTCATTTTTGGGTGAACGATCTTTTGTAATGTTTTTTAAAAAAGTGCACATATTTTGATGTGTTGACTAACACAAAGCACATGTGAAGTGCTTGATTTGAACTGTAGTGTAATTATTAATACATTTAAACACATTACATAAACGTTTCAATAGAAATGACGTTAAAGTTCACATAAATGCTTGTCAGTACATTCGATAGTTCACTTTACCTATATTTAAAAAGACAGTAGAAGTAATTATAAAGTCATGTATAGTAGTTCAAGTTTGATTTAAATGTAATCTACATTTCAATTTAATTGTACATAAAATGCAATTCAATGTCCAAAAACATTATATTTAATTGCACTGAAGTACATTTTTTAAAGGTGCTAAATGTGATTTTTGTAACCACTAGATGTTGCACAGGAGCACTGCATCTCAGACAAAAACAAGCGCGTTCCCAAAAACTCAACGTGCAGAGGAGTCCTGACATCACTGTCTGCTCAGGATGTTATTACTACTCATCTTTGCATATGTTGATTCTACATATTCGTAAAAGTCATTGTAACCTTTCCATAATAAGCCCTTAACTTCTTTTTCACAAGGGACACTTGATTAAGGTATTGAGTTTAAATAAATGTATTTTAGCTGTGGTTTTACGGAGGTTAAGCTGTGGAGTTGGACACATCTACACTCAACTGCTTCAGCTTTACCCTGCGGTTCCTTCAGCAGCTGCTGTGATGACTGGCCACACAAATAAACACGGGAAGGACTGATTTCAACCCACACAAGCTGATCAGAGGGAAGCTAAATGTAACAGTCACATCATCAGTAATGTATAATATCATAAATGAATGAACTAAAAACTACACCACTTTGTGTTTGTTTTGTTTTATAACAATCTGTATTAGGGCTGTCAATTTTTTTTCTCGAATATTCTTCGAATTTAAAATTAAAAATCCACATTTGATTGCAAAAAAAACGTTGCATTCGCATTTTATGTGTGCATCAGGCAGCTTTATCAGTGGCGCACGAGATGCGATGACGATGTAGGTGTGCTTTTTTTGGTAGTTTAACCCACTGCTCACTCAAAATATTGTGGAAATATTGCTGTTTTGTAAAAAATGCAACCTCTTCTACAGTCTGACCCCTGGAGAATATATAATACAGAAAATGTCCTGCTGAAAAAACTTTGTGTAATGTTTTAGGATTGCAACATGTGTGGTGTCAAGTCTACTGGAGCCTCATTAAAAGGCACAGATGCATCAAATACCTCTGAAGCTGAAGCAAACTTACCCTGGTACATGACCAGCTCCTGGGCTGTTATTGTTACTAGCCTACACTTAAAGCCAGGTTACCTGATTTAGTTGCTAAACCTGCTTACTGGATTAATATATTGCTTTTGATTCAGTAATTCTGACGGAAGGCCAGACTGAAGTTCAGGTACAGCACAAAACAGAAGCTCAAGCAGCATTTACAGACCGGCCACTTTAAAACTGCTTATGAAGACGTTTCACAAGCTGCAAGAGAAGAATTCACTGCAACCCTCCACTTTGGGTTTGGAGAAAAGTGCTGACTGCGAGCCTGCATGGGTGAGTTCGACTCCAGTTCTGACTCTCATGAAACAAAGAGGCTTTCTGTGTGGATCGAGGGGAGTAACAGTATCCCTGAACCATTGAAATCCACGGATGCATTTGTTTGAGTCAGTGGAGTCTCGCTCATCTCTAGATGCTCATTAAACGGTTCTGCTCCTCCAGCTCTGTTATTAGTGGTAGACTCTCCATATGCACCATGCTTCACATAAACCGCTCGACAGCAGCAGTCAGAATCTGAGAGGTCACTTTTAAAATGCGTCTAGTGCATGATAACGGTGTGACTAACTAATTCAAGACAAGTGAACACGGAATATCTATTAATGAATCCAGGTTTAAAGCTCCGATCCCCAGACACGAGACACTTTTAATACTGCACAGAAAACAGATCACTGGATGATTTTATTATCATGCATGCTGATGATGCTGCCTAATAAACCGTCCCACACACACTGAGTTCAGTGGGTCACGGCACCCCTTACTCATTCCAGAAGAAACCCTCTATAAACCAAGTGCATGTAAATAAAACACCACTTACCAGGGCACTTTGTCAGTTTCTCACAGTTTGTGCGTTCCATTCAGTAAGGTCTCCACTGCGCGATGTTCACTGCGGCTCTGGGACTCGCCTGCAATGAGCTGAGCCCACATCTCTTCATCAGTCAAGCAGCATAGTTTCAGCCGGGCAAAAGTCCAACCAGACACTATTTCTGTCTGCCATATGAGCGGCAGGGTTGTGCTTTTCAAGACATTCTGTGGTCAAACATGTAATTGCAGAGTTGACCGGCTAAGGTAAAGTGTAATTGTAGACTTCATCGGAACGGTACATGGTTAAGAGCTTTAAACTCCCTTAAAAACAACTGGAGTCACATAAATAAATCTGGGCCTGGAATCCAGATGTGGGATATGAGAGAGACGGCGGGGAAAACAGTTAGGAGAGCCAGGGCTGCCGCTGCGATGGGAAAAAAAACTCTTTTTTTTGACAAATCTCAGAAGACGGGAGATTTTGGGAGGAGCTGTCTGAGTTTAGTTATTCCTAGACTTTTGCCATTAAACTTTCAGAGTATCTGATTTCGCTTGTGGAAAAATCAGCCATGAAAAGAGAAGAAAAAAAAGCCTATGAAAACAAAAGACTGCACATGCTGAGGAATGCATAGTACATTTCACTGGAAGTCATCGGTTCACAAACACATTGAGATGTTGAGTCAGACCTTGACACTGAAATATGCAATGAACAAACAGGGGATGGAAAATGACCTTTTGCACTTTAATGGCTTGCTGTTGTTTGTAAAGAAGGAGAACCTTGCTCACGCTTTCACGGTTGTGACGGTTTGACAAACAGCTGTTCAGTATTAACAGTGCCCTCTTCAACGGAAAATCGCTGAGAAACCAGCGAAAAAGAAAAAAAACAATCCCTGATTTCAAGCCTGCCACGATCTTCCAAGCTGACTTTCCATGTGGAGACCGCATGAGCCTCCACCGACCGCTGAGTTCATCCAAATGGATCGCATGGAGACCGTAAAAACTATTAGTGAAAAATGAATTTCTTATAATGGCTATAATTTCAGGTTATATAATGTGACTTTCAGTAAATTGCCATTAACCACAAGAACAAAAGTTACACCAGAAGTGCATATCTTTCCTCTCTGTTTTCTTCAGCAATAGTATGTGTGCAGAAAAACAAATAGCTCTAGCTGCTTAAAGCGCCTTAATGCATAATTACAGACACTGCGTGATCTGCGATTCAAGAACTACACAAAGTGTTTTAAGTCCAATTGAATGTTTATCTCAAATGAATATCATCAAAAAACTGAAGTTTTTTTTGTGATTCTGATTTAGTGTCACAGAAGCAATGAGACATTGAAAACATGGACAAATGACTAGATAATTTTAGCAGTGCTTTTGGAAAACTGGATATGTTATAATATTAAATTCTAATCATGTCTTTTCACCTGTTGGAGGATAAAACAGGTGAGAAATCGCCACGATTTGAAGCGACCGCACCGACACACTGTTTTCCTGTTTAATTCTGTAAAGCTGCTTTTGACACAATCTGTATTGTTAAAGCACTATATAAATAAAGGTGACTAGACTTGACTATAGGAACCAATTGCAACAAACCGCTAAATTTATGAACACCTTTAGAGAGTTCTTCGTTTCAGCTGGCTGTAAAATATCACCATTTATAAAATCAAAAACCTCAAAAGCATTCCTTTTCAAGTTAGATTTGTTTTGAAAAGTAGACTTTTAAAATGAGACTCATTCTGCCACCTGTTGGACAATGATGGTGCAACACTTTCTCAAGTTTGAGTGTATGAACTGGACAGATCAGGAAAGGTCTGGCCCTCGAGGTCCACTGTCCTCGCCTGACCGTAGCTTTCTGGTGATCTTGATGAGCTTTTTCAGGGTGTGTTTGATTATTGGAGCTAAACCCTGCAGGCCCCGGTGGACCTCGAGGGCCAGAGGTGAGAAGCTCTTATTGCAGGATTATATCTCGTCCAAGCTATTTTGGAGTTCATCTTGTTTTGTTATTCCCTGATGTTAATGCCCCTTATCTTTACCTGCCACCGGTCTACAATCACAACAAACCCCGCAGATGTGAAACGATACCATGAGATTCAATTAGAGAGATGATGCTGAACGACGTCATGTTTGTGAATCGTTCATCTCCTTTATACACGAGCAGTTCAGCAGGTCTCCTGTTTGTTAATAAAGCTGAATGAGAGCAAACACTAATCTCAGAAGTTCATAACAACACAAATACAGTGTTTTCCATTTATTATCACAAACATGAAGGCACATATCCACAGCCGTCCTGAAGACACAGAGATGGAGAATAAACATGATGTCTTTATGAATCTGATTTATTTCATATAAAAATCTATGGATTTCTCTGTGTTTTAGACGCTCTAATAATATCACAAGTGCTTAAGTGCATTTTTTTAATTCTGCCTTGGGTTGGAGAGAGAGATCCCTGCCGAGAATACCGCAGGGACAGTGAGGTGATTTCTGCAGCTGTAGTTGCTCTGTTTTCCGACCCGAGTTCACCGCTGAAACGGGAGAAGCAGAATATCAGGAAGGCATGCCCACAGTAAAGACCGGAGAGACTCTCAGAAGCGTCTTCATACCCCTGCTCGACTGGAGCCGCTCACATCCCAGAGTTTCTCCTCCGGCGGCCGAACGCTTGGGAGCCCACGTTAGTCGGGATGAAGTTGGTGTTGCCCATCCCTCCGGAACGGCTGAGGAAGTCTGCCAGACGGTGAGTGACACACGTGGCTGTGTTACAGGCACGCTTCTGCTTGCTTCAACACAGAGCGAGAGCAGACTTCACTGGCTGTTTCTGTTACAGCAGACTTTAGATTACGTTCATGCATTACTCACATATATATATAGTTATTTAAACCAGGGGTTTTCAAACCTGTCCTGCACAGTTTGTGTCTCCCTAATCAGACACACCCAATTTAGTTATTGCAGCCTCTACTAACGAGTTGGATCAGGTGTGTTGATGAGGGACACATGCAAAATGTGCAGGGCATGGGGTCCTCCGGGTTTGGCAACCCCTGATTTGCACCAGTCTTATTATTGGATCATATTCACAGACAACTTACCTGCAGAAATCTTGATGTTTATTTGTAGAGGCACTCATTGACAACATGCACATGAAAATTAATGTAACTAATAATTTGACAAAGTCGAGTTCCTGATATAAAAATAACTTTATTGGATTTTAAAACTTTAAAGAAATCATACTGTTTTTATCTTTACCTTTATAATACATGTATTGACTTATTCAAGAGGCATGTGTAAAATGCACAAATAAACTATTCCTGAATTTGACTATGTAGAGTTTCGGTAACACTTTAGGGAACACTTATTCTCTTAACTACAACTTTCCCCTCAATAACCTCCTAGTTTGATGCTTATTAATAGTTAGTAAGGTAGTTGTAAAGTTTAGGTATTGGGTACACTGTAAAAAAAAAAAAGGTGAGCAAACTTACAAGTTTAAGGCAACCAGCTTCAGCAGATTTTTTAGTTTTCTTAACATGTTGTTTTGTTTATGCAACAAAATTTGAGAAAACTCAAAAATCCTCAAAAAAACCTCAAAACTGTGATAGCGTAGGATTAGGGATGTAGAATAAGGTAATGTAGAATAAGGCATTAATTAGTACAAATAAATGACTAATATGCATGCAAATAAGAAACAGAGACCCTAAAATAAAGTGTTACCGAATTTTCATCTAGATTTGTAACATGCCTTTCTCTGCCAAAAGAAAGAAGGAGAAAACCAATGCAACCAGCCGTTTGTGTGCGATCAGTCAAGCAGGCAGAATCCACATGCACAGTTAGGGTTAGATGGCGTTAAACGATTCTTCGTAGCTCGTAAACTGATTGCCCTCGAGCAGGCTGCGTTTCTTGCCGGGCGTACCGGCACCCACGTCCGTCTGCGGGAACGTTTGTAATTTGTGCAGCTCCTGGGTGAGTTTGCCCAGCACGCAGGTGCTGAGATTGGAGCAGCGCTTGGACAGGAATCTGCCCTGGCTGTCGGGAGAAACACACATGCACACACATCACACATGCAGGGTCCCAGCCAGACCACCGTTAGTCTTCATACAGAGCCCTTCACTGCATGCATCAGGTTAAGAGAGAGAACATGCTGTGAGTCTAACAAACAAAACTCTAACGTGCAGCCATTTCAGCGAACGGGAAGGTCGACATGCTGCTATTAGGAGAGCGGACAGGGTTTTACTGCATTATACTGAAACAAAGGACGATTCGGGCAGAGAGGCTCTCACACAAATCCCTCACTTAACTAACTCCGGCATCTGGATCTACTTTGACTGCCTCTCGCTGAAGACTGTGAGAGAACGTACCTGCTGTCATCGTTCAGCGGCTCCAGCTCCTCCGCGGTCATCTGCACTACGTTTTTGACTAAAGCGCTCAGTAATCTTCGTGCTTCGTAGTCCATGAGCACAAATCTGTCTGTCAGCGAGTCTGACCCAGGTCTGGAGACAAACACGAAGAGTTTGCCACCTGGTGAGCAGTGTTGGGCAGTAACTTGGTTACTGTAAAAATATTACTTTTTGCAGTAACGAGTAGTGTACTAATTACTAATAAGATTTCAGTAATAATATTACAGTTACCATCCATAAAACAGCTACTTTTGATGCCTCATCCCCATTTATTTAAAATCCAGCAATCAAATGATTGCTATATTTGAAGAGCTCTTTTCCAAAACGCTACAATCCATTTTAATAGTTTTCATGAAAATGACATTTTTTTACTTAGACCCATAAATTTTGTTAATATTCAATTTATCGTGTTAAAATGGTCTGTTGGCTCAGTCTGAACATGTTAAACAATGATTGTTAAACCCCCTCGGGTCCGCACCATCACACCGAGCGGGTCTCGAACCCGGGTTTCCGGCGCGGGAGGCGGGCGCTCTAACAAGGAACGCCAAAGGCTACAGCCTCTAGCGTCAGTCGCTAGAGCGCCTCTTTGTGAGGTCAGGGGAGTGAGGTACATTTTAAACAAGGAAATATAGCGATTTGGCATGAAACATTGATGGAGCAGTGAATAGGTTCAGTACACAGCAAAATGGCATGACGAAATAATTTTTTTTAAATTTGGCGTTTATCGCGTTTTGGAAAAGAGCTCTTCATTTATTTTAATAATTTCCGCAGATGCATGTGATGTCCCCGGCGCAGCCGGCAAGTTCGTAATATGGAAAAGCTTATAGATATATTGCATTATATTGATTTTAAAAGGAAAAAAGATGATCTGGACACTGTTGTGTATTACTTTACTCTTGCGTTACATCCCTCTGATCAGCATGTGCTACATTATCAATGATGCATTTTTATACAGCGCTTTATTGTGTATTGTTGTACACTCATAGCTCTTTTACAATAACGTGGGGGGGGGGTCTCTCCTCAACCACCATCAGTGTGCAGCATCCACTTGGATGGTCATATTACTATAATTAAAAATATATTTTTAGAAAATTTAAACATTTCTTAAAAACTTATGTGATTTGATAAACTACATAAAGAAATATCATGGTATATGGGTAACAGAGAAATTACAATTAGCTTTAAGCTACCTATGACAATTAATGAGATGAATACATCACTTCTACTTGAATCACATTATCAGTCATTGAGTGTTTGTAATAACTTCTGACTGCGTTACAATGTGGATTTTTTGAGGCAGAAATGTAACATTCTAAAATAATTTTATGTGGAAGATACAAAGTTACAACTTCTGTGAGGAGTGAAGAAAGACTGGCATAAAGTTGGCTTGACGTTGGACGTTCGATATTCGCATATTTAGGGACCGTCTCTAAAGTTACATGCGATATTGGTATACACTTTTCTATGCCAGTTGAAGAAAGAGTGTAATTAGTAGTGTAACTAATTACTGTTGCCATAAAGTAATAAGTAAAGTAACAGTGTTACTTTTGAAAGGAGTAACTAGTGAGTAGTATATTACATTCTAGCCCAACACAGCTGAAGGATCCATCAGAGAAAACGAGAAGATTTTACCTCACTGGGGCAGCGTTTGAGCCGTGCATCTGGCACACGACTGTGGCGTAAACGACGAGGAAGGTGGATATCTTCAGCATAAACATGATACTCTGAAACGGAGGATTTTAGAAGTCATCATCTGTCTGATTTTACTCTCAAATTCTGCGAGGGTGGACTGCGCCACACACAAACTCAGTGTGAACATCTGCTGATGCCTCAAACCAGTTAGTGGAATGAAAGAAAGCTCACAAAACGGTCTTACCTCACCTTGTCTTTGCTGTTTGATTAAAGATATTGATTATCTGAATGCGACGACCACCTTGGTACTACTGTGTG
The DNA here is from genome assembly GCA_027422405.1 of Ptychobarbus kaznakovi. NCBI lineage: Eukaryota > Metazoa > Chordata > Actinopteri > Cypriniformes > Cyprinidae > Ptychobarbus > Ptychobarbus kaznakovi. The sequence goes on from JAPDDN010000106.1 coordinate 78,274, forward strand.
CGGCTTCCGTGGTCAAGCCCCTATATATTCACTATGAGGAGTTGTGTCTTATCTGTGTGGGTGTTTAATTATCTCCCATCGGCCAATAAGCAGACAGACAGTCAGCCAATCGTGGCTCTGGCGCTCAAATAATGTCTAAAGATTTACTGTGACGTCATTCTTGAGCCACTAAGTGCTCTATTAAGTAAATTCATGCCTATTTGAAGCCTTCGATATCTGCGCTTGCATCTACATTCAGGTCATTCATTTAGCTTAAATCAAACAAATGCTCTGAATAAACATACTGTTAGATCAACATGTGTTCCTGACATCCACAGACCGCTCATGAAGGACATCTGCTGGTCAACACCAGATCATTGCTGCCCTATGTTTCTTTAGCACACTTATGTTGGGGGGGGGGGCGTTTTGTCCCTACCAATATCCAGATTTTTATCAAATAATTAAATATATGCATATGTTTTTGTCATTTCAGACGCATCTGAAACTAGAGATGTTCCAATACCCTTTTTCCTTCCTTGATACCGATTCTGATACCTAGCCTTGGGGTATCGGCTAGCCTAGGCCGATACCGAGTACCGATCCGATTCCTGGGTGTGTATCTTGGCATGTATGAATGCACATTAGTCATTTTAACTCAACTTAGGACCGGTGGTGGTGCTTTTTTGGTCATTCAGTGTTTCTGAAAAAAATGTGGGGGGGGGGATATCAATAATACTGATCAGATAATAATCATACTATGAATTCTACAAAGAACAATATAAACCGTCCTAACGATTAACGAGCTGCTGGATTCGTGAATATTAATCACGTTGTCTGCGTTCGCTGGTACTGATTTGCTGAAATAAAAACGGACGATAATAGGTGAGCGCCGGCCAGTGAGATTGTCGTTTGCACATTAGCTCCGCATACTACCGGAGAAGAAGAATAAGAGTTTTTCGATATGCAGTGTTAAGCAAAGCTAGCGGGCATAACTATAGGTCTCGTGTAAGAACATGGTATCAGATCGGAACGTGGGTTCAAGTACTCGCCGATATCGATGCCAGAATTTTTTGTGGTATCAGAGGAATTTCCGATACTAGTATCGGTCTCGGAACAACCATATCTGAAACGTCATATCATTGATATTGCCTAACAAGATAAAGTAAATATGTTAGAAAACTGCGCGCTCTCCAGGACGCACATTTAATACATGTGCAGAATGTATTCGCACATGGATGAGAAGTGCAGCCGCATTTATAACTCACAGATATTGCCCCCAATTCAAGACAGCAGTCTAAAACAGTTCATATAAAAGCCCACTTCAGGAATTAACAAAGGTGCATCGATGATCAATGGCTATTATTAGCCCCCTATATAGCAAACGTTGTGCGGAAAGATACACAATCTTTCAGCCAAGGATAAATTCATGAACATCAACAATAATTTTGGACAAATATACAATTTCTTTTTTTGTAAACTATGTAAGTGGTACTTGGAACAGCATCCTGAGTCGCCGTGGACAGTCTTTAACTTGAAATTAATGTTCACTGAATGTATCAAGCTGTTAGCTGAAATATCCACAAAATAAAAAAACAACACTGATATAAGAGCGTGCAGTTTATCTGTCAATCAGATGCGCATGCGTTGTATTATTACAGCAACAGCAGAGTATTCCTTCATAATCATCCTGGGTCCAATTCGATAATATTAAAATAAAGTGATGTACCCAGCGCTCTGATGTGGATAGTGTTGGTTCACAAAATCATAATTGTGTAATTATTGTAGTATTGACATACTATATAAAAAACAGCCATCGACACTGTGTCTGCAACCCAATGCCGTATACCGTAACAGTCATCTACACTGTATCTGCAACCCTATGCCGTATACCGTAACAGTCATCTACACTGTATCTGCACCCCTATGCCGTATACCGTAACAGCCATCGACACTGTATCTGCGCCCCTATGCCGTATACCGTAACAGTCATCTACACTGTATCTGCACCCCTATGCCGTATACCGTAACAGTCATCTACACTGTATCTGCACCCCTATGCCGTATACCGTAACAGCCATCTACACTGTATCTGCACCACTATGCCGTATACCGTAACAGTCATCTACACTGTATCTGCACCTATGCCGTATACCGTAATGACCATCTACACTGTATCTGCACCCCTATGCCGTATACCGTAACAGCCATCGACACTGTATCTGCACCTCTATGCCGTATACCGTAACAGCCATCGACACTGTATCTACACCCCTATGCTGTATAACGTAACAGTCATCTACACTGTATCTGCACCCCTATGCCGTATACCGTAACAGCCATCGACACTGTATCTGCACCTCTATGCCGTATACCGTAACAGCCATCGACACTGTATCTGCACCCCATGCCGTATACCGTAACATTAATCGACACTGTATCTGCACCCCTATGCTGTATACCGTAACAGCCATCGACACTGTATCTGCACCACTATGCCGTATACCGTAACAGCCATCGACACTGTATCTGCACCACTATGCCGTATACCGTAACAGTCATCGACATTGTATCTGCACCACTATGCCGTATACCGTAACAGTTGTCGACATAGTATCTGCACCACTATGCCGTATACCGTAACAGTCATCTACACTGTATCTGCACCCCTATGCCGTATACCGTAACAGCCATCGACACTGTATCTACACCCCTATGCCGTATACCGTAACAGCCATCGACACTGTATCTGCACCCCTATGCTGTATAACGTAACAGTCATCTACACTGTGTCTGCACCCCTATGCCATTTACCGTAACAGTCATCTACACTGTGTCTGCACCCCTATGCCATTTACCGTAACAGTCATCGACACTGTATCTTCACCCCATGCCGTATACCGTAACATTAATCGACACTGTATCTGCACCCCTATGCCGTTTACCGTAACAGTCATCGACACTGTATCTGCACCCCATGCCGTATACCACAACATTAATCGACACTGTATCTGCACCCCTATGCCGTATACCGTAACAGTCATCTACACTGTATCTGCACCACTATGCCGTATACCGTAACAGCCATCAACACTTTATCTGCACCCCTATGCCGTATACCGTAACAGCCATCAACACTGTATCTGCACCCCTATGCCGTATACCTTAACAGCCATCGACACTGTATCTGCACCACTATGCCGTATACTGTAACAGTCATCTACACTGTATCTGCACCACTATGCCGTATACCGTAACAGTCATCTACACTGTATCTGCACCCCTATGCCGTATACCGTAACAGTCATCTACACTGTATCTGCACCCATATGCCGTTTACCGTAACAGCCATCGACACTGTATCTGCACCACTATGCCGTATACCGTAACAGCCATCAACACTTTATCTGCACCCCTATGCCGTATACCGTAACAGCCATCAACACTGTATCTGCACCCCTATGCCGTATACCGTAACAGCCATCTACACTGTATCTGCACCCCTATGCCGTATACCGTAACAGTCATCGACACAGTATCTGCACCCCTATGCCGTATACCGTAACAGTCATCGACACTGTATCTGCACGCCTATGCCGTATACCGTAACAACCATCGACACTGTATCTGCACCACTATGCCGTGTACCGTAACAGCCATCGACACTGTATCTACACCCCTATGCCATATACCGTAACAGCCATCGACACTGTATCTGCACCCCATGCCGTATACCGTAACATTAATCGACACTGTATCTGCACCCCTATGCCGTATACCGTAACAGTCATCGACACTGTATCTGCACCCCTATGCCGTTTACCGTAACAGTCATCGACACTGTATCTGCACCCCATGCCGTATACCACAACATTAATCGACACTATATTTGCACCCCTATGCCGTATACCGTAACAGTCATCTACACTGTATCTGCACCACTATGCCGTATACCGTAACAGCCATCAACACTTTATCTGCACCCCTATGCCGTATACCGTAACAGCCATCAACACTGTATCTGCACCCCTATGCCGTATACCATAACAGCCATCGACACTGTATCTGCACCACTATGCCGTATACTGTAACAGTCATCTACACTGTATCTGCACCACTATGCCGTATACCGTAACAGTCATCTACACTGTATCTGCACCCCTATGCCGTATACCGTAACAGTCATCTACACTGTATCTGCACCCCTATGCCGTTTACCGTAACAGTCATCGACACTGTATCTGCACCACTATGCCGTATACCGTAACAGCCATCAACACTTTATCTGCACCCCTATGCCGTATACCGTAACAGCCATCAACACTGTATCTGCACCCCTATGCCGTATACCATAACAGCCATCTACACTGTATCTGCACCCCTATGCCGTATACCGTAACAGTCATCGACACAGTATCTGCACCCCTATGCCGTGTACCGTAACAGCCATCGACACTGTATCTACACCCCTATGCCATATACCGTAACAGCCATCGACACTGTATCTGCACCACTATGCCGTATACCGTAACAGTCATCGACACTGCACCACTATCCCGTATACCGTAACAGTTGTCGACATAGTATCTGCACCACTATGCCGTATACCGTAACAGTCATCTACACTGTATCTGCACCCTTATGCCGTATACCGTAACAGTCATCGACACTGTATCTGCACCACTATGCCGTATACCGTAACAGTCATCGACACTGTATCTGCATCCCTATGCCGTATACTGTAACAGTCATCTACACTGTATCTGCACCCCTATGCCGTATACCGTAACAGTCATCTACACTGTATCTGCACCCCTATGCCGTATACCGTAACAGCCATCTACACTGTATCTGCACCACTATGCCGTATACCGTAACAGTCATCTACACTGTATCTGCACCTATGCCGTATACCGTAATGACCATCTACACTGTATCTGCACCCCTATGCCGTATACCGTAACAGCCATCGACACTGTATCTGCACCTCTATGCCGTATACCGTAACAGCCATCGGACACTGTATCTACACCCCTATGCTGTATAACGTAACAGTCATCTACACTGTATCTGCACCCCCTATGCCGTATACCGTAACAGCCATCGACACTGTATCTGCACCTCTATGCCGTATACCGTAACAGCCATCGACACTGTATCTGTACCCCATGCCGTATACCGTAACATTAATCGACACTGTATCTGCACCCCTATGCTGTATACCGTAACAGCCATCGACACTGTATCTGCACCACTATGCCGTATACCGTAACAGCCATCTACACTGTATCTGCACCCCTATGCCGTATACCGTAACAGTCATCGACACAGTATCTGCACCCCTATGCCGTATACCGTAACAGTCATCGACACTGTATCTGCACGCCTATGCCGTATACCGTAACAACCATCGACACTGTATCTGCACCACTATGCCGTGTACCGTAACAGCCATCGACACTGTATCTACACCCCTATGCCATATACCGTAACAGCCATCGACACTGTATCTGCACCACTATGCCGTATACCGTAACAGTCATCGACACTGCACCACTATCCCGTATACCGTAACAGTTGTCGACATAGTATCTGCACCACTATGCCGTATACCGTAACAGTCATCTACACTGTATCTGCACCCTTATGCCGTATACCGTAACAGTCATCGACACTGTATCTGCACCACTATGCCGTATACCGTAACAGTCATCGACACTGTATCTGCATCCCTATGCCGTATACTGTAACAGTCATCGACACTGTATCTGCACCCCTATGCCTTATACCGTAACAGTCATCGACTAGCGAAATTATTATTATTTTGTACTGTTCTCTGAGGTCCACTTATAATGTTGTAAAGATTTTTTAAATCAAAAACATAATCATTTAGACGTAATAGGCTATTTCTGTCCTGTTTATGTGTGCGTGCGAGTAAAAGTTAGTTAAATTAATCAATTGTCATATCAAACTAATTTACATGCTTTAATGTACAAAGAATTTGTTTCAAATAATTATTTATTTTATTAATAATTTTAAGATGCTAATTTTTAGAAGTTTATGTAATTTTTTCATCTGAGTAATTTATGTGTATTTTTTTACTTGAAATACTTACCCGAGTTGTTTACCTGAGACACTCAGTTAGTTTTGCATAAGACTTAGAGCAGTTCTTTACATATGGTTACGTTTTAATTTCGTTATTTGTTTATTCAGTTATTTATTGTGATTTGATTTAAGTATCTATACAGTGTGTATTATTTTGTCCAACATTTTTTACTGATTACAGTCTACTGCCCGGGACCTGTAACACATGTATGTCCTTGTTTTTTGGTGTTTGGCTTCGTGTTATGTTAGAATCAATATAATACTCTTATACCTTTTGTTCTTTAATATTTTGAATTGTTCTTAGCTTCATTTTTTTTATGTTTCATTTAAAAGTTAGGTTTTGACATTTTGTTGTATGCATTTGTCATTTTTATTTAATTTCTTTATTTTAAAAATGTGTATATGTAGTATTCGGCTTCATCCAGGCCGGTGACGGAGAGGAGTTTAAGGATCTGGCTTAACAGTCTTAACAACCTGGAGCTGAACACGCTCAAAACTGTTGAGATGATACGGAGGGTAGTCCGGACTGCTGAGCGAATCATTGGTACACCGCACCCCCCAAGAACTGTACTTATCCAGGTTGAGAAAAAAGGGCTGTGTTGTGGCAATTTTCTAACAAACATCATCACTGAGTAAGAGACAACTCTGAGTCCTTATTATAATATAAGGTATTTTTCCCTTGCAAGAGAAGATCCCGAGTTCTAACATACATAGCTGTGAGTCAGTCAGGAGCGAGAGAGAGAAAGATAGAGAGAGAAGAGAGAGAGAGAGAGAGAGATCAGAAGGAGACGCCAGTGAGACAGAGA
>JAPDDN010000352.1:0-45736 GCA_027422405.1 Ptychobarbus kaznakovi
AAGGGTGGAGAAGCTCATACCCAAGTTGCTTGAAGTCCATGTTAAGTTTCCACAGTCTGTTGATGATTTGTGGTGAAATGTCATCTGCTGGTGTTGGTCCATTGTGTTTTTTGAAAACCAACGTCACTGCACCCGTTTAATACTTGGTGGAAATTTACACATGCTTCCTTCTGCTGACCAGCTTTTTAAGATCTGATTTAATTTTCCAGCAGATTTGGCACCTGCCCACACTGCCAAAAGCACCAAAGATGGTTAAAAGACCAGGGTGTGGTGTGCTTGAACTGGCCAGCAAACTCACCAACCTGAACCCCATCGAAATCTATGGGTGTATTGAAAACAAGAGTCCAAAAAATACAGATGAGCTGAAGGCCACTGTCAAAGAAACCTGGGCTTCCATACCACCTCACAGTGCCACAAACTGATCACCTCCATGCCATGCCGAATTGAGGCAGTAATTAAAGCAAAAAGGAGCCCCTACCAAGTATTGAGTACACATACAGTACATTAACAAACTGTCCAGAAGGCCTAACAATTCACTAAAAAAAAAAATTTTATTGGTCTTATGAAGTATTCTAATTTGTTGAGAGTGAATTGGTGGGTGGGGTTTTGTTAAATGTGAGCCAAAATCATCACAATTAAAAACCAACCAAAGACTTAAACTACTTCAGTCTGTGTGCATTGAATTTATTTATTATGTTCATTAGTTGAATTACTGAAATAAATGAACTTTTCCAAGACATTCTAATTTATTGAGATGCACCTGTACTTTGCAAGTCAAAAATAAAAAAAGTTGAGCCAACTTAAAATTTTAAGGCAACCAGCTTCAGTAGATTTTTGAGTTCTCTCAACTTATTTTTGTAGGAGATTCTCAACTTTTTTTTGTACAGTGTAGGCAAGAAAGGTCCATATTCCTGATTCTACTGGTTCACTTAAGAATTAACTTTCTAAAAAAAGAGTGCAATGGGTTCTGTTATGCTTATTTTTTAAATCTCAGTCATATGTTTTCTACATTAATTCATTGTCATGCATGCAGAGAGAAAATAAATAAAGTTAAACACATTTTCTTTTTACATATTTCTTGTAAATATTCATATATTTGAAAGTGAGGGGAATGAACAGGGCAAGGAGGACAAAATGGCTCACTGAAAAGAGATGACAGTATTTAACTCTTATGCTTAACCCTAGCCCGTGATTTAATCAAAATTATGATTTATTACCATTTGAAACAAGTTGATTAGTCACGTTTCACTTGTAGCCAACCCAGTGTCATTGGAAAAAACATGCATTTGGTGACATTTCAGCAAAAGTATGTGTTGCTTTTTGCACTATTGCATCACTTTGAAATGTCCAGTGAGTTGCACTAAAAATGTGTCAACTTTTATCTGTAACAGCATTGGTTGTGTCACAGCAGTTTGAGAATAAAAGATCCGGTGAGTGATGCTAAAAGGTTGAAAGGCTCTATCACGTTAAACCTACTCTAAATCCTACCCTAAACCCAACCGAAAGTAAGCAAATGTGAGGTAAAAACACACTTGCTGAAGAAACCATGCCATTTTAGCTTACTTCTCCAAGTCACTGAACTAATGAACTCATGTTTCACTGAAAAATGAAATTTACTCATGAAATGAGAAAAATGAAATTTACTCGTGAAATGAGAAAAATGAAATTTACTCATGAAATGAGAAAAATGAAATTTACTCATGAAATGAGAAAAATAAATTTAAAAATTTAAATTTACTCGTGAAATGAGAAAATGAAATTTACTCGTGAATGAAAAAATGAAATTGAAATGAAAAAATAAAATTACTTGTGAAATGAGAAAAATGAAATGTACTCATGAAATGAGAAAAATGAAATTTACTCGTGAAATGAGAAAAATGAAATTTACTCGTGAAATGAGAAAAATGAAATTTACTCATGAAATGAGAAAAATGAAATTTACTCATACTCAAATGTTATTTACTCACCCTCATGTTGTTGCAGACATGTATGGCTTTCTTCTGAGGAACACACATGTAATTAATCCACAAAATAACACCAGACATACATGTTTGGAACGAGTACGAGAACATATTTATCCCTTGATTCAACACCAAAACAATGACTCTTTACTCTAAAATAACTTAGCACCTGAATTTTAACGATTGTGCAATTGTGCTGTGAATGCATGTTCATTCAGCTGGAAGTAGCAGTAAATTGTACAGTAAGATTTATTGCAAAAATCTACTGAAAAATATCTATTTTCTTGTCCCAGTTTTATATTTGACAAGACACCATGTGGAGAGCATCTCTGGTGCAGGGAGAGGAGATCTGTGATGTTTCGCCCTGGGCTGGAAAGGCCTGGCAAATGCTTCAAGCTCTGGGCGTGGAGATGGTGCCAGGTTTTCCTGGGTAAAATGTGAGCAAACTCTGATAAGAAAAAAATATCTGGATTGAGACCAACACCTCAGTGCACCTTTACACTGTGGAGAAAAAAAAAAATATATATATATATATTAGTGGGACAAAAGTTATTTGAATGAAGTCTGCAATTGCATCTGAAGCAAGTGTACTGAAATCTAAAATCTAACAGCTTATACGATCATTTTCTCTATATACCTTGAACTTTGAAGGTGGTTCTTCAAATCTGGCACTCAAGGTCCACTATCCTGCAGAGTTTAGCTCCAACCCCTATTAAACACACCTGAACAAGCTAATAACAAGCAAACTAAGTTCAACTTTGTAGGACAGTGGACCTCCAACACCAGTTTTGACAAGCTCTGCCTTACTCCTCTCAGCTGCATAAACAAAGAAACTAGAACAGAGTTCTTCATATTTGGACCTGGAAGTCCATAGCTCCTGTCCTGATGTAACACAACTGAAATGTTCTAGTTATTCCAAAGACCTTGTTCAGGTTTCATCAGGGTTGAAACTAAACTCTGCATTACCGAGAACCTCCAGGATCAGATTTGAACCAAGAACAAGGAACAAGAATGAAGACCAGCTTAAGGAATCAATAATTGTCATCTCTGAGAAAGCCTGCTTTAATTTACAGCTTATATATTGCTACATGGAAGTTGTATAACACCAATTTAACAGATTGGAACTGACCATTTCAGTCATGTTTTGTCTTTTATCATGCACAATATGCATCAGATCCCCCGAGGTGAAAAAAAAGTGTGATAGAGTTTGATTAAGCTGTAAGAGTAACAGGACGTCTCTCCATATGTTTGAACTAACTGCCAAGTGTAATACTATGAAAAGTGTGCTTGGATGTATGATACATTGCAAGCTTAGCTGATGAATCTGGGATGCACCGCACATCACTGGCGACAGCAGAGAAGTACTGTCATAAGCCATTCTAAGCAGAATGCTTTGCTGTTGGCATGAAGGACCCCAAGACAGTTCAAGAACATCCAGCTCTGGATTTGGATGAAGCAGTGGAGCTGGCACGAGCCTCTTGCCAGGAAACCCAAGAAGCAATTAAACTAAAGCTCTGACTGAGCTTGACGGATTAAAGCAGGCTGGAGGACAATCTTAGTACAAAGTCCTAATGCAAGCCAACAGCTATAGACCTTGATAATCTAATAGAAAGCTTCTGGGGGATGGTACAGTACCCAAAAGGAATAATCACAGTGACTTTCAGGAAGGTGAAACTATGGATTTTGTGAAGGCTACTGATCTCCATTCTGCTGCACTGGGACTACACCAATTTTGATGAGTCGTGTTCTTTTGCACTAAAAAAAGAGGTGAAAATAAAGACAGTAAAAACCACCTTGTGAGAAAGCAGTTCTCCTCCTGGAGGATGTAGATACTGAATGTGAAATCATTGACCCTTTTCATTGACCCTTTTCTGATTTGCTTTTGCAGATTATGCATGGAAACAGGTTCACTGAGAAGCAAAGGAAGGATTTAATCTCTGCTGTGCCATATGTTGGAGATCAAATAGGAACCTTAAGGGAAAATTTGATAGGCAAGCAATGTCTTTATGATTAAAAAGCAGCTTTCTTTTATGTGGCAGTATGGTGAAGACAGAGATGGGAACTTTTGGTATCACTAAATCATGAGTTTACCTCCATCCACCAACTGGCCACCTGAAGGGCTAGAAACGACAGAGCGGTGTTTCCCAAACTTTTTCATTTTATGAACCCCCACATACCATTGATAATTATAAAATAGCCATGGACATCAGAAATGTGTTCTTTTAAATTAAGGTACCATAAATGTAGAAAAAACAACACTTGAAAGCATTTTGGTTTTTAATGCATTATTAATTTATACTAAGTTAAAATGTTACAAATGTATTACTATGTAAAACAAATAACATTAACCTGGATAAATAAATACTGTAAAAGTGTGTTAGCTTGCACTCTGATAACTAATATAACAAACTAAACTTTATTGTAAAGTTTGTCATTTCTGTGCCACTACAGTGAACAAATAGAATTGCATAAAGTTTTTGCACAAGTTTCCTGAAAAATCCTCTGCTATTGGTCAGATTTTTCAAACAGGTAGTCCTGCCCCAAACCATTGGTTGACTCAGTGTTGCTATGTCAAACTGGGGTGCATTTCCCAAAAGCATTGTTAACTAATAACTACGGCCGTTATTTTCATTGAGCTCTATTGGTAACAAAGAAACTTGCAACCATAGTTGCTTTTGGGATATGCATCCCTGGTTAGGACGATGCTTTAAAAAAGTGCTAATAATTTTGTTTGTTAGTACAGTCCCATCAGCCCCTGCTGGTAGATGTCATAACAACACCCTTTTGAGGGCAAAAAGTATAGTTTCTCATTTCATACTACTTAAATTTCACCAAAATATTTTCAAAATTTATATTTCTGATATTTCATTATAGCATATTAGATTTAAAAGTGCCAATTTTGTCATGAAAGTGACAAGTATTTCCTGTCAACCATGAGCATGTATGAGCAAATATAACAGTCATCAAATGGTATATTTCCACTGGATACAAACCTACAATCCTTTGGATACCAGCTCAGGTGTATTCACTACGCCACACCACAGAACTTCGGCATGCTATTTTTTATCTGATTTCAGCAGTGAACTCTGATGACTAATGCACCATTTTGATGACTAGTGCGTCACACAGTGGTCTGCATTCCACGATTATTAACTACTTTTAGATGACTAATGCTGATCTCAGGGTATGATCCACTGAACCTGTGCAGCCCCTTTCACATCAATGCACAGAGACATAATTGGCCTCTCTGACATATATAACGTTCTAGAAAGTGTTTTATTTTGCACTGGGTTTCTTTTGAGTTGTTTTTTGTGTATTTTGGTCTGTAAGAAGTCACACTCACTCTCCTTTGAAATTGGCTATTACCAATTAATAACAATCTAATCAGTCTCTATCTAGTACAGTTATAACAGTCACAGGTCTGTTATAGGGCTCGTTCTCTTCCTTACCACTAGGAGTACTAGAGGGCAACACGTTTTTGTATAAATCATGCCATATAGTAGAAGGAGGGGGTGCAGCATGCAAAAGCTAAAGCATGGCTTTGCCATGTGCTTCTTGAGTCCTTGTTGGGAAACATTTGTTGTAATGCTCAACTGAAAGTAAGTGATGTTATAATGTGTATGAAATGTCTAACTTATTGTCTTATTTGGTTTTGGATGTTTGAATTATTTGGACTAATTATTTAGTATGGCTTCTTTTGATATTTGTAGAAGGACTTTTTGTGTTATCTGGTGGATGATGGATCTTGTGGTGAAGAGGGCGGAGGAAGTTGTATGCTTTCCTTTATACCCCAAAGCTCTTCAACCCATTATTCAAGTATCACCTTTATACGGATCTTCCATGAACTTTGATGTTTGAGCACAGCAGGCATATGGATTAAGACTGACCACTGGCTGGAGGATGTACTGGATATTGTGAGAACTTGAATGAAATCCAGATAAGACTTTATTCATTCCATAACACTCAATCGAACATTCATGGATATTGATCTGTCTTGAACTCTATTTACGTTTTGTTATTTTTGTGGGTTTTGAGGTGGTGGGAATAATTGGATGAAATGTAAAAAATGAAATAACTGTTGCTAGGCTTACTCGAATGTTTATTTTTACTAAATATAAATTACCAATATTTTGCATTCAATAAGAGTCTCTGATTTATGTGTTTGCTTTGTTAAACGGATGGTTATTGCAGTAGGTTTCCTTTTATAAATAAGTTGTATAACTGGTTTCGGGTTTAGTTAAATCAGAAATGGTTATACAGTACTAAACAAAAAATTGTATTATATAAAAAAAACATAGGATATCAAATACTGCATTTTCCCCTAATAAATGTCTATAAAGCAAAAGTTTTATAAAGTAAAGAGTTTTTTTTCCCTACAATATTACATTATTCTTAGTGATCATCACTAAAGTAATAATGCCAAGCCAAACCAAACCTGTCACAGTTTTAGACTGCATTTCCTGCACAATGGTGTGTCAGCTTGAACATTAGTAATTTGTGACCAGTGCTTTTCTCTCTTTTTTCAGTGCTTTTTCATACTATTGTGGAATAGAAACATCAAGACAGGTGAACTCAACAGACTCATCAAATGGATGTCTGTGTTAATGGACTCCAACTCTTTATAATTTCAGAGAGAATAATGCCCTTAAAATCCCAAGCGTGCTTTTATAGAAAATTATACTGTCTTCGAAGACAAAAGAGCCTCTACAGACTGGTCAGAATACAAAGAGTGCCAAAAAGAGGAATACACATGGCGATCCTTTCATTTTACAGGAACCAGAGTCTACAATGTATCAACCAGACCAAACTAAATATCTACAACTCAAAGCATCTAAGTTCTTAATTAAAAATGTAAACTATTTATGTTAACATGAGGGCATTTCTGTTCTAGTAGACAATATATCAATGGCAATGTTTTTATTTTTGAGCTTAAAGGTGACAGGTGGGTGGGAAAATTTCATGCTTTGTATATTTTGTGTAAATTTAAAATAATAATAATATGCATGGATATATAATCTGTCACACATCACCGGAGCTGGGAGTGAGGAGACGAAGGAACTTAAACTTAATATTTAATGAAACCAAATAAACAGGGAACATAGAGCAGGCAGGAGACACAAAATGACGCAAGACACCAGATGCTGGACACAGGAAAACACAGGGCTTAAGTACTAGAACTAAACGAGGTAATTAAATCAAGCACAGGAGGAACTAATGAAACTAAATGGGAACAGGAAACCCAAATATGGGCAGAAGGAAACACGAGGGAAAGTCTGACATAATCCAAGCCAGGGATAGGCAAAGTAGGTCCTGGAGTGCCGATATCCTGCAGAGTTTAGCTCCAACCCTAATCAAACACACCTGAACAAGCCAATCAGGGTCTTCAGGATCACTAGGGCTACAGGCAGGTGAGGGTTTTTTTCAGGGTTGGAACTAAACTCCATGACCGACGTTGCCCATCCCTGATCCAACCACAGCAATATTTTATAGAAACATAAGAACTGTCAATTTTGATTCACAGTGACTTTAAATGTCACAATACGACAAGCACTGAAAAACTGAATAAAGAATCCCTACAGAACATAAAAACATACCATACATGACAAAGCACATTTACTGACATAACATAAGCTGACTGCAGCTTTCAAATATAGAATTTTATGATGAGTTTAACTGTAATTTAAAAATGAAAATTTAACAAATCTGTAATTTATGTAACGTTATATTCAAACATAAATATATAAATTAGTGCTGTAAAAATTAGCGCGTTAACACAAGGAGTTATTTAAAAATATATTTAACGACGTTACTGCAGGGGCGGGCTAGTGTTGGCCACCCCTCTCACAACTGCTGCCTCTGTTTCTTTTTTGCTTGATAACAAGTACCTTATTTAGTCACAGAACATCTTTACGACCACATCAAACGGGAGACGTTTCAGACGCGCGCTCCACTTTGCCTCAGCGCCAAGCGCGAATGAAACGAGCACGGAAATGGAACTGTGCACTCTTCGGTAAGCCCCTCCCATCGAACACAGACTATCCAATGGCAGTTGAGTATCAGTTGCATGGGAGCGGAACTCGGACATTTTCAGGTTTCTGTGCCATATAGAAACGTCTCGGGTTACTCGCGTAACCCTTGTTCTCTTAATAGGGAACGAGACGCTGCGTTGACGCTTTGGGAACGCCCTCTGCGTGACCAATGTCTGAAGCCTCTATAGAATCACGCCAATTCATTGGCTGGTGGCGCGACGCCTCCTCTGATGCAATGATGTCGTCAGCTCATACTGGCGAACGCGCCACCCACTCCTCAGATTTCTCTGCCGAAAAGAACCCTGTCGGCAGCGTGAGGAGCTTGGCAGCATACGCAGCGTCTCGTTCCCTATTAAGAGAACAAGGGTTACGCGAGTAACCCGAGACGTTCTCTATCATAGGTAACTCAACGCTGCGTTGACGCTTTGGGAACAATATACCAAACACGCCAAGCTGAAAACGCTACCAATCTGGTCCAATAACGAACCAACAACCTACGGTCGGTTCAAACAGACAAGATCTGTGAACCTGGAGCCGTATCAACGTCAAGGTTGTAGAACCTGACAAAGGTGTGCGGGGAGGACCATCCTGCCGCAACACAAATATCCTCTAGGGGTACCCCTCTGAAAAGAGCTTGAGAGGAGGCTACGCCCCTAGTAGAATGCGCCCGGAGACTAAGAGGTGAAGGGAGGTTCCGCGCCTCATAAGCTAGCGAAATGGCGTCTCTCACCCAGTGAGAAATTCTCTGT
Organism: Ptychobarbus kaznakovi; assembly: GCA_027422405.1. Taxonomy (NCBI): domain Eukaryota; kingdom Metazoa; phylum Chordata; class Actinopteri; order Cypriniformes; family Cyprinidae; genus Ptychobarbus; species Ptychobarbus kaznakovi. Next base: position 8,740 of record JAPDDN010000352.1, read on the forward strand.
CTCGATGTGGCAAGCCCACAACGGCCAGCACCAAAACAGACTAACAACTGGGGGATTTCCTCCAATCCTTGGAGCGATCCACATACAGCTTCAATGCCCTAACCGGCAGAGCATGTGGAGTCTCTCGTCCTCACTTGAGGCAAAGGGAGGAGGATGGAAAGAGTGAAGCGTGACCACCTGAGATCGAAACGATGTGGACAAGACCTTGGGAATGTAGCCCGGCCTCGGCCGCAGGGTCACTTTAACTAGACCCGGGCAAAGTCCATACACATCTCACTAACAGAGAAGGCCTGCAAATCTCCAACTCTTTTTAGTGACGTAAGCGCCAACAAAAGAGTCACTTTAAGAGTCAGAGTCCGATCCGGAGCTGACTCCAAGGGCTCAAAAGGGGCCATCACTAAACCTTCGAGGACGACTGACAAGTCCCAAGAAGGAACTGCCGCGGGGCGAACCGGCCTAAGCCGTCTGACCCCGCGCATAAAGGCGGAGACCAACCGATGCCTCCCCAGGGGGATCTCATCGAGCTCTCTCCGGGCTGCGATGGCCGCTACATAAACCCTAAGGGTGGTAGCAGCTGCCCCCGCTGTCAGTCTCTCTTGCAAAAATTCCAGCACTGGACCAACAGGGCAGTTAACTGGGTCAATCGCACGAGCCAAACACCAGGATTCAAAGACGCCCCACTTGGAAGAGTACAGCTTCCTAGTAGCATGGGCTCTGGCACTGGCTATGGTTTCCTGTACTTCAACAGGCAAATCACTTGTCACAGCCCTTGGCCCTGTATGGGCCATACCCACAACTTCCAGAGCTCTGGTTGAGGATGCCAGATCTTGCCCTGAAGCTGGGACAACAAGTCCCGTCTGATCGGAATCTCCCACGGAGACCGATACAAGAGGGGAGTTAACTCCGAGAACCACATCTGGGAGGGCCAGAATGGGGCTATGAGAAGGAGACGGGCACTGCTCATCTTTACTCTGCATAGTACTGTCGGAATCAGCTTTATTGGCGGAAACGCGTACAGCATGACATTCGCCACGGGTGGGCGAACGCATCTATGCCCAGAGACGTCGGGAAACTCAGGGAGAACCAGAGCGGGCACTGGATGACTCCTGCGAAGCAAAGAGGTCCACCTCCGCTTTGCCAAACAGATCCCAGATCTGGAATACTGTCTGACGGTTCAACCTCCATTCCCCCGCCTGAGCTTCTGCCTGGACAGAAAGTCGGCCGCAAGGTTCAGTATTCCCGGAACATGAACCGCCCTCAACGAAAAGGAACTTGTCCTGGGACCAAAGGAGAAGACGGCGCGCAAGCCTGTCTAGGGTGCGCGACCGTGAACCTCCCTGACGGTTTATGTGGGACACAACCGCCATATTGTCCGTTCTGACTATGATATGATGCCCCCCGAGAACGGGGAAAAATACATCAAAGCCAGAAAGACAGCCCTGAGTTCCAGGCAGTTTATATGCCAAGAGAGGAACTCTTCCGTCCATTCCCCTCTTCCGCTCGCCGGTCTTCCCTCGAAGACCGCGCCCCAGCCTGCCGTCATAGATGCGTCCGTCGTAATCATATGGCGACGGTGAATCGCACCCACTCTCACACCGCTCCGGAGAAAAGCGGGGTCTCTCCATAGTAAAAGGGGTCGAAGGCAACTGCGGACACCCTGATAAGGCGAGTGCTGGTACAATGGGGTGTAACCTCAGCTCCTTCATCCACCAGAGAAACGGCCTCATGTGAAGCAACCCTAGGGGCAACACAGGGGAGGCCGCTGCCATGAGCCTAAAAGCCTGCGGCAGGTTCCCACAGAGACATGGTGGCCTAGCTTGAAGCGGCCAGACATGCTGTAAAATCGGGTATCCGGCAGGAGCCAAACGGGCCTGCATCTGAACGGAATCCAAACGAACCCCTAGAAACACGGTTCGCTGAGATGGGAGGAGCACACTCTTCTTGGCGTTCATCCTGAGGCCAAGAGAATGGATGTGGCGGAGAACGGTATCCCTGTGACGACTTACTAGCTCCCTGGAGTGAGCCAGAATGAGCCAGTCGTCCAGATAGTTCAATACACGGATGCCCTGGAGCCTCAAAGGGGCCAGAGCAGCATCCATGCATTTCGTAAACGTTCTCAGTGCCAAGGCCAGGCCGAAGGGCAGGACCTTGTATTGGTAAGCCTTCTCTCCAAAGGCAAACCGAAGGAACCTCCTGTGTCTCTGAACGACCTGGATGTGAAAGTACGCATCCTTTAGGTCGATAGTGACAAACCAGTCTCCTTCATGGACCTGAGACATGATGTTCTTCATGGTCAGCATCTTGAACTTCCCTTTGTAAAGGGAAAAATTCAAACGCTGCAGGTCCAGAATGGGCCTCAAACCGCCGTCCCCCTTGGGGACGAGGAAGTAGTGGCTGAAGAACCCTCGTTCGATGTCCGACTGCGGTACTTCCTCTATCTCTCCTTTCTGTAGGAGGGAGGAAAGTTCCAGGCGTAGAACAGAAGCCTTGGAGGCGCTGTTTACTACGGTCAGATGAACCCCGTCGAAACGGGGGGGATTCTTCCCAAACTGAAGTTTGTAGCCGGACCGAATCATGTATAGATGGGGAGTGAAGTGCTGGACTGACAGGTGGCCGGCACGGGGTCCGTACAATGCAGGGGAGAACCGGCTGTGACCCCTAACACGCGGCCCGCTGGCGGCGAAAGGACGGACTGAAGAGGGGGAAAGACGAATATGCCCCCCAACTGCCAGACCGATGAAAAATGAGGGTGAACTCGTTCTGCACACCAAGCCACGATGGGTGGTTGTGACAGATTTGAGTGAGGAGAGCGCGTTCGGGGCGGGCAGAAACGCTTCTGCGGTCTGACCTTGCCTCGTAACGGTGAAGCGGCTCTCCTCATTCCGACCCGAAGGTCAGGAACGACCCGGATTAACCGAAGCGGCAGGCCTGTTGGGCCACTTCAGGTTAACCCGTTTGCATGGGTGTTGGTGGGGAAAAGACCGGCCACGGGCTCCCCAAACCGTAGCTGGGGGAGGGTGCGTGGCCTGGGTTCCACCGCCGCCAGAAGGCTCCTTTCTGGGGAGCGATTGCTCTCTAGACACGGAGGAGGAGGGAGTGGAATAGTCCCTTGATCTCCTTGGCATGAACTGCTTGAGAGCAGCCGATTGCGTCTTGGCGGAGAAAATTCTCCACTACCGAGCTAACCGCTTCCCCGAACAGAGGTTTAGCCACAAATGGCGCTCTGCGGCCACCGAACCCGCCATAGAGCGCCCCACGGCGCGTGCGGTGAAGCCAACCGCCATGGCGGTATAGCCCTGCTCCACAGAACCCACGAGGTCGGTGAAGTCAGCGGCCGCCGCATTAGTAAGGAGGAAGAAAAACAGCTGTTTCCAGGATCTGGAGATCTCCTGATGCAGATCACCGAAAAACGGCAGCTTCCTCCGCTCAGGCTTGGAATTTGCACCGCTAAGAAACCGCTCGTCGAGTTCGAAGAGCGAGACTCGCGGGGCTCGTCGGGCCAATCCAGCGCGAGCTTCTCAGTGGCGCGCGAAAGCACGTCCACGAGCTCCGAATAGGCCAGTGAAGGCCGCGCCTCCTGACCGCTAAGCGGTAGCGCATCTGCTAAAGTAGGCCCGAAATCCTCGAGTCGGGGCTGCAGTTAGCAATATATCATCTAGCCCGAAGGAAAACGGTCACGCGCCCTCGGGCTAGAAAACAGATAATCATGCACAAATTCAACTGGTGAATTCGCGCGCACACGCTCGGGAGAGAAAAGGCGAGGCCTTTTGTCTGCTCACTCTCCGTCTCCTCAAGCTCAACATCCGAACCCCGGGTCGCGGATTCACGAGAGGCTGCGGATTTACGCGGAGCCTCCGGAGCGCGACGGAGAAAATGGATGACTCCTTTTCACACACCTCAAGCCGAGAGCGGAGGGTTATGAGACGGAGATTTTCGAAGAGCGAGACTCGCGGGGCTCGTAGGGCCAATCCAGCGCGAGCCTCTCAGTGGCGCGCGAAAGCACGTCCACGAGCTTCGAATAGACCGGTGAAGGCCGCGCCTCCTGACCGCTAAGCGGTAGCGCATCTGCTAAAGTAGGCCCGAAATCCTCGGAGTCGGGGGCTGCAGTTAGCAATATATCATCTAGCCCGAATGAAAACGGTCACGCGCCCTCGGGCTAGGAAACAGATAATCCTGCACGAATTCAACCGGTGAATTCGCGCGCACATGCTCGGGTGAGGGAGGGAGAGAAAAGGCGAGGCCTGTCTGCTCACTCTCCGTCTCCTCGAGCTCAACATCCCCCGAACCCCGGGTCGCGGATTCACGAGAGGCCGCGGATTCACACGGAGCCTCCGGAGCGCGACGGGGAAAATGGATGACTCCATTTCACACACCTCAAGCCGAGAGCGGAGGCTATGAGACGGAGATTCTCACAAAATGACATTCAAATCCCATAAACCGCATGCGTAAACCCAAAACATATAATTTTCACTTATATGTGTGGGGTCATAGCGAGCGATGAAACGCGCGCACGGCGGTTGACAGCGGCAAAACTCCATGGCACTTCACCGCGAGGAGAACAAAGTTCCACTGAGGCAGTCGCCGAAGTGCAGATGGATGAATCGCGTCCGAAATATGCAGTTATAGGGCCAGAAAATTGCAACAAGGAAGGGCAGTGTGACCGCTTCGTGAAGGCAGAGAAATCTGAGGAGTGGGTGGCGCGTTCGCCAGTATGAGCTGACGACGTCATTGCGTCAGAGGAGGCGTCGCGCCACCAGCCAATGAATTTGCGTGATTCTATAGAGGCTTCAGACATTGGTCACGCAGAGGGCGTTCCCAAAGCGTCAACGCAGCGTTGAGTTACCTATGATAGAGAACGTTGGAAGATCCGAAGCTCGCATCGGTTTTCAAGGTTCAATGTTTTATGGGGTTTATGCTTCAAAAATGCAAAAACGATGTGCCTAGGGTACTTTAACACTGATTCCAGGTATCCAGAGATGATGGGCAGTATTATTTATTTTATTACATTTCTTGAATCCAAACAAGGTTCAAGGTTCAAGTTCTTTATTATTTGTCACATACACAATCATACGGGTATAATGAGTAGTGAAATGTAGTCAGAACAGGTCCGCTCAATGGAAAGTGCAAAAAAAAATAATAATAACAATAAAATAAAAATAACATAAGCAATAAAACAATGAAACATAACACAAGAGAATATATATATAATATAGGTGAGAATGAAAAAGGGAACAAATAATACAATAAAATGAGTAAGATGTGCAATGAGATAAAGTGTGCAATACAGTATACTGTGGATTAATAATATTAATAAAAAAACACAGATGTGCAAGAGAATGTGCAAATAGGTTGTACCGGGTAAACAAAACAGAGCAAAATGTCCCTATTCAACCCCAATACAAATGAAGACAAAAACATCTGGTTGCCATACACTCATTAAGTTACACTTGTCATCTGCTCAAGCAGAACGTTAATGTTATATTGTGATTTAGCAAGGTATCTCTGGCTAATGTTAAAGTTACTGAGTCCATGCTAACGTAATGCACAAACCTAAATATTGGACTGTTCTCGCGTCTTGTACAGTGTAGGCCAAAAACACATAAATGAAGGTCTATATTTCAGTACCTCTCCATATTAAACTGGTTAAATGTACATTAATTTAATCTTACCCTGCGATACATGAACAGTGTTGATCCTGCATGTTGTCATCCGCGATCGTGATGACCGACCGTAATATGAGACTTCTCCCGCTTGCATTGTAGTCTGTAAACCTTCGCTTCGAGTTACCCACTGTATTTATTTTTTTTATATTTATTTTTATATAATAAAATTTAATTATTTAAATATTTAATTCCCATTGGGTGACCTTCTGTGTCCAAAACTGTGCAAAAACATCGTGGGACAAGGTTTTCACACTGCAGCTGTCATTATAAGACAGTGAGCAACTACGTGTGTTTGTCCGAGGGAGCAACAGTAACCAAGGGGGGCGGGACTTACCGATGGGTCAATTGCATGCACCTGAAGTAGGTCAGAAAAGGTAACAAGAGTTGAGAGAAAATATGATGCGTGTCAGATCTGCATAATGTTCAACAGCGGCAGCTCTTAAAGAAATATTACCCCAAAATAACCTAATAACCAGCTGCTGTAATGTCTGTTCATCAAGAATAAAATACATAAAAAGGTTAAATCAATAACTTTTATAGCTTTAAGGATCAATCTATATAATTTAGTGTTTGATAACTTTATTACATTTATGTTTATTTATTACTTGCTGAAGGGCACAGGAAAATATGACATTTATTATAATGAGTTTATGTGAAGATTGTTTAAAGTTCACTTAAATTAGAAGTTATTTTATTAAAGTCTAATAAATGTTCAAATTGATAGCTCTCAATTATATTTTAATGTTGAATGGCTATAGTCAATGGTTAAATATTAGGGGAAAATATGCATTTTATAGAGACATCAAGTAGTATTGGCATCAGTGATACTGACCTTCAGTCATAAAAAAGATGCCATTAATCAAATATAAAAAATATACTGTATTTATGTTGTTTCTACATTAATTTAAAGATTGAATGTGAAATTATTGCAATATAAAAGTATATTTAAAAAGTTTAATGTTAGGTGGGATTAATCGCGATTAATTTAAGAAAAAACATCTAATACATTTTTTTTTATCGATTGACAGCACTAATATAAATATATGTAGGATATATGTAGGTCATATAGGTTATAAGTCTCCCTCATGAATATTGATAATGCTACATTATCTGGCGTTCACATGATCACAAAATGCCTTTTGAAATATTTTTTACTCTCTTACTGTTTACTATTTTTTAGTTCATGCAAAGCACAAGACAAAACCGCTAGACTCTACGGAACACTTAACAAACACCACAACATTCCACACATTTTTTTGTGAAATTTTGACATTTTGATTTCCATCCATAGAATCCATATGAAGGTGTTTAATCCAAGTCTGACAGCATTATTGCACTATATGATGTAGATATTGAATTGAGCTCATCAAATATGATAAACATGAATACTTGCTTGACATGCAAGAACCAACAGGATATGTATGAATAGGCCTACACCTAACGATGTGAACAATATAAAAAAAAAAAAACAAGAATATTGGTAGCTTTAAAACAAATCATGAATGTTCTGTAGGCCTTCTGAAGACTGGAGGTGCTGTATTCTCTCTGACTGTTATGCACCTCATGTCTTTTTAATCATTGCAGGCATGAACACAGTTTTTTCCCTTCATTTTACTGCCCTCTGTCTCAGTTTTCAAACGCAAAAACGTATTCTGTATGAATGGCCCTTGATGTTTTTTCATCTTTTTTGAAGCTTCAATAACTTGAAATACATGGCAAAGAGTAAAGACTCCAGTATTCACGTTTTCTCTTTTCTCCTCTGCAGAAGAAAGAAGCTGAAGCATTTGAAAGGACATGCAGGTGAATAAATGCAATTACTCGGCAGCTCTAAATGTTCACTTTATTCACACAGGTCCATCCCCCAAAGACATGTTCATCAAAGCGTTTGTCTTATTCCATGTGGCTGTCTGTGTTTTCTCTGTTGAGGATTCTGTGAGATGGCATACAGATGTTTCTATCTGGTGTACGGCGTTGTCATTAAACAATAACTTAAATGTTTGAGAACTGAGGATTCTTGTGAAATCAGCAATGTGTGTGTAGTCATTATTTTTGCTTATTGCAAATCTGACTTTCAGTTTATAACTGAGATTATCTTGCGTTTCCTCTAAACAAATTAATCATATCTATATTTCCAGCTTACGGACAAAAGCATAGATAATCAAAAAGCAGTATTTATATGGTTTGAAATTTCATATATGCGTAAAACACTATGGGGAAAACCACAAAAGGGCATGAATTCAGTGAACACATGATGAAAAACTGACTTTTCCATTTGTGGTACACTGTCATTACACAATATCTTTTTTATTTATTTTTTTACTTCTTGAATTTTCTGAAACATTTATACCTCAGTTTTCTGAGAGCCAGACATGAGAGCTATAATCATAATCACCTTTGTAGAGTGGTAATGGTCAAACACTTGTGTGAATTGTAATGAGAGGTAGAAGTGAAGAAGGATAGAGTCTTTGGACCTGACAAGGCTACAAATGCTGAATTCAAGGCCCGGTGTGTGACAGCTTGGAGCGGACTTAAGGCCTTATAACTCTCAGACGTATTCAGTGCTGCTTTGTGTGTCACTCTCACTGTGGCAGTGAATTACAGCTTGGGTTGGTAACTGAAAGTCTGAAGGTTTGAATCCCACACAGAACAGTCCATGAGGGTAGGCTTGACCTTCTCTGCTGAAAACGAGAAACAGCTTATAGCCTATGCTGTTTGTTAGTACTCACTAGTCTCTCAGGCTGGTTTCATGGTGGTTTTGGACACTTTTCAGCTATCTGGGGCAAGGAGACCAGCTGGTTAAGACAAGCAAACCAAATTAATAACAGGTCTATAATAAAGGTTTTCATTTAAAAAGTTCATGAACTCAGGATTTGGTTTGAATCAGTCAGACTGAATGAATTTATCAAATCCTTACTCGGTAATCTGTGATCAGTATGTGTTGCATGTCATTGTGTTATTAGATTAACACTGAATCATTAGTCTGTTCATATACTTCTCTCTTTATCTCTATAGCTCATATAGTCTTTGTTCATGGTTATCCTCGTTTTATATTAGCTTTGATAAATGTTTCAACTTTTTTAAAGAAAATAACGAATTGGTTTATTTAGCAAAAATGTGACAAAAGTGCAACAACTACAACAACAGTGTTCAAAAAAATACAATACAAAATTCTTAACGATTAAATATTACTATTTCAGAAACTAGTAGAAGTAAAACGCAACTTTTTAATTTAACTATAAATAAAAAATGGTTTCTTTGAAACATTATTTATCACAGAATCCGATGTAACTATCACTGTCAGATCTACTCAAAAATATGAATTGTATCAATTCATACCACTCCAAAAAACAATTCAGTTTCAGCAAACTGATTAAAATTCAGATATTCACCAAACTGCAATGATAAATATGTTTCTTGGTATATATATCTAATTCTCATGGGGGTGGATTAACCGATGTATTGTGCTCTAATGATAGTCAACCATATAATATAAAAATGTTTAAATAACAACAATTGTACTTCATTTTTTGTATTTATTGCTAAAAAATTTAATCTTCTCCTGTTTAAACTGAGACATGATTTATACGTTTCAAAATTATAATTCATTACATCTTTTGTGGAAATGCTTATATTTCTATAAATTAAAATTATTGTATTAAAAACAAAAAATCAAGCCCTGCTCATATTTAAAAAAACGAAACTTGAACCAAATGTGTTAACGCTTACTTCCATATAAGTAACTAGTAACGTAATTAGTTCTGACGATAAAGCAATTTGTATTATACTGTTTAACAACAAGTACCCCAACTGATTGCACTTATATCTCACTATAATGATTGCAAATCACACACCCTACAGAAAATGGACTTCACTATTCCTCACAGCCAGAAAAGTATATAGTTTTGCCTAGCCTTGTAAAGCCACCATGTTTGTACTGCCTTGCCTTGCTTCTTTGTTTTGCCTTGTTGCTTTGCTCTGCATTCACTCTTCCTGTCGTCTGTTTGTTTCCTGGGTTACTGATCACCCTCACTTCTCCTGTGTTTTTATTAAATATATTTTTCAAAGCATTATATATATATATATTTATATCTAAGAAAGTACATTAACATATGTCACATATTGTGGAAAACTTTTTTTTGCCATAAATATATTTTAACATAACTTTATGTGTTGTGTGTGTGTGTGTGTTCAAAAAATCCATACAATATATAATACAATATATATAAAATAAAAATGTATAAAATCACTAGAAATCTAGCTTTAATCACTTTATTTCTAGTTGTTGGCGTTTCCATCCATAGCTTCACCACAAGACTTACTGCCTAAATATAAGCTATTGTAATCACACACCCTACATAAACCATGATTCCTCTTCCTCTCTGGAATTGTATTTATTACGGAGCCCACTGCCCTTGCCTTGCCTTGCCTTGCCTTGCCTGTTTTCTCGTGTTTTGACTGCCCGTGTTTTCCTGGAAATTTGCCTTGCTGTTCGGACTATTTTGGTATAACTGAAGGTTGAATCTAAATATTACTCTTTGTTTGCTATTAAATGTGTGTGTGTGTGTGTGTGTGTTTGAATATATGTAATTGAGCTTCACTGTTCACAACATATATTGTACCATTAAAAATATTTTGGTATTTTGAAACTAAATATTTTCTATTAAAAATATATGCAGAAAAAAAGAAGAAAAAAAAAAAAAGAGAAAAAAAACATATTGGCCTTCTCATCCTTTGCTCAACAACTCAAAATTACACAAAATGCTCCACCAAATGTTTCTTGATCAGTAAATCAGCATATTAGAGTGATTTCTGACGGATCATATGACACTGAAGACTGGAGTAATGATGATGAATGATGATGTAATGATGATGAATTCCACGTTGCCATCACAGGAGGGAATTACGCTTTTTAAATATACTAAACAGAAAAAAATATTTCACAGTATTACTTTTCTGTTCTTTTTTTATCAAATAAAAACAGCTCTGGTGAAAATTATTCATTAAAAAAAATTATTGAACGGCCTACCCACCCATGTAATGTAAGATTAAGTTAAAACTGTTAATTAAAAGACAACAAATGCATTTGTTCCTCATATTTCAGTCTAAAATGTTTTGCATCTCAAGATTATTCCTCTCTGAAGTGGTTTCTAGAATAAAAAAGTTTAATCCTCTGTCCTGTAGTGTAAACTATTTAAGTGCTTTGTTGATGAACAAAGTGATTCTGTAGTTAATTCAGAACATAAAATCTTGTGAAAGAGTTGCACAGAATTAACAAAACATTTTTACTCACATACATGATCAAAAACGTGTGCTTGTCCAAATGAAGTCTCAAGCCAATGTTTGTTCATACATGAAACAGTCTAAACAGCAGCACCTCGATTATTCATTCTTTCAGTCTCTCAGTCTTTTCTCAAATGGAAAGTCCCATCAGGTTTAAAGCTGAGAGGTTTTGTGACAGAGCTCAGCCCATTCAATAGATGGATCTAGATCTCCTTTTGTGTTTAAGCTGGCTCAACACAGGCTCTTTCAGGAATGCATGTGAAAGTAAAGCCTTCAAATTTCATCATAACAAGTTATCGATCGCCTTCACTCTTTGTACCAAAGCGCTCGTTTGTGCTTCAGTAATCCGTTTTTCAGCATATGACTTGTACAACTCAAGGTTATCAGACACTAAAGCATTCAGACGGCATATGTGTTATTTTGGGGGCTGCCATAAAATATACAAATTTATCTTTCTCTGTTTATACAGACACATTTATTGTATTTATTTAGTGGCATTTAGAAGCCATTAGAACTGTGTGGTTGCCACTTGAGGTCTAATGTAAAATCTGGAAGCAAATCCAGTTTATGTTGAAAGGACAAGGCATAGCCTTTTGAGTTCAACTCTTCCTCTTCTGTTGTTTTTGCTTCAGTAATACAGTGATTTCTCTTTAAACATGTCTGTCATGTCTGCTGAACCGGCTTCAGGTTGAGAAGTTAAGGACGGAAACCCCACTTTCAGAGCATCTTCTGCCTCCTGCTGTTTGATGATGAGTATTGACTTCATCCTCACAGACTGGGTGTTTGAGTCAGGTGCTGCGTTCACTATAGAGACTCTGTTGGCACTTCTTTAACTAACAGAGTTAGCTAGACTTTTGACACCAGGAAGGGTCTGCTAAAACAGTCAAAGACCCTATCAAATCAAACTTCTGTGGCCTGTATTCGAGGTTGTGATTATGTGTACTCCTAAAATTGGACTAAAATGACATATTCACACCAAATCTGAATAATGTACAAATCTTAGGTATTAGAAACTTCTGAATAGAAACAATGAGTTCCCGTGGTCCTGTTCACAGTGGGTGGGAACATCTGAATATCAGCAATTCAAAGCATTTCTACTGTGAAGAAAACATGAGTTTTGGTCACATTTCCTGGTCCTGATCGAGGTAATATTTACTAGTCTTATTCATAAGAACAAACCTTTTTTACGGTGGCCGAGAGAGCTCAACGCGCTGAAACTTCAGAAAACAAATCCTCACAACACATACAAGGATTTGCAGCGGGTTTCTTAACTTGCATGTGTTGTGAGGATTTGTGCGTTTCTTAATTTGCATGTGTTGTGAGGATTTGCAGCGTGTGTGCTGTCAAACCGATGAAGATGTTTTCTTAATTTGCTGGTGCTTTTTTTATTTGCATGTGTTTTCTGAAGTTGCAGCGCGTTGAGCTCTCTCGGCCACCATACTTTTTTTTTTAAAATGTGTAGCGAATGCAAATGATGAAAACCTGCAGTACTAATAAAAAAATATATAACAACTTTTCCCAGCTTTTATGGACTTAACTTTATATTCCAACGTTGTTAAGACTACAACATGCCCCCTTGATCCAATCCCCTCACACCTTCTCCAAGCAATCTCTCCTTCACTCTTACCAGCACTCACACACATCATCAACACATCTCTCCTCACAGGCACCTTCCCAAATGCATTCAAGCAGGCTCGGGTAACCCCACTGCTCAAAAAACCTACATTAAACACTTCACTTACAGATAGCTACAGACCTGTCTCCTTCCGTTCATAGCGAAACGCTTGAATGAGTTGTTTTCAACCAATTATCCTCATTTCTGTCAAAGAATAACCTACTGGATGCTAACCAATCAGGGTTCAGACGTGAACATTCAACTGAGACTGCACTACTCTCACCGAAGCCCTGCGAATTGCAAAAGCTGTTTCCAAATCATCAGTTCTCATTCTGCTGGATCTGTCTGCCGCTTTTGACACTGTTAATCATCAGATCCTCCTGTCCACCCTCTTATCACTGGACATCACTGGGATTCCACTTCGCTGGTTTGAATCCTATCTCAATGGCAGGTATTTCAAGGTGGCCTGAGGAGGGGAGGTATCCACAGAACATCAATTGGTCACTGGGGTTCCCCAGGGATCAGTTCTTGGACCCCTCCTCTTCTCCACATACACTACATCACTGGGTCCCATCATACAAGCACATGGTTTCTCATACCATTTCTACGCTGATGACACACAGCTCTATCTCTCATTTCAACCAGATGATCCAACGGTAGCTGCACGGATAGTCCATGTTTCAGGATGTAGGGTTTTGTTTGGGGTTTCAGAGAGGGGCGGTGTGATGTGGTTTCAGGGCTCTCACAGCCTGGGGGAAAAACTGTTGAGCAGTCTGGCGGAGCGGGCTCTGATACTCCGGTACCGTCCTACTGAGGGTAGGAGCTGGAAGAGACTGTGGGAGGGATGGGTGGGGTCCTTCACGATACTTTTTGCTTAGCTGGAGCATCGTGTAAAAAAATATCCAGGATGGAGGGGAGAGGGGCACCAATGATTTTTGCAGCGGTGTTCACTGTCCGCTGGAGGGTCTTGCGTCCCTGACAACAGTTCCAGTACCAGACAGTGATGCAGCTGGTCAGCACGCTCTCAATGGTACCCCTTAGAAGGTGGTGAGGATGGGTGGAGGGAGGCTTGCTCTTTTCAGCCGACGGAGAAAGTGTAGCGCTGTTTGTGCCTTCTTGAGACAGACCTGATGTTGGCTGGTCCAGGTGAGGTCCTCTTGATGTGCACCCCAGAATTTAGTGCTGCCTGACTCTCTCTAACAGTCGAGCTGTCGATGCTCAGTGGGGGGTCAACAAGTTCTCCTGAAGTCCATCACAACCTCCTTTGTCTTCTCCACATTGAGGGACAGGTTGTTAGCGCCACACCATTCAGCCAGCTGTGCCACTTCCTCTCTGTAGTGCGTTCATCGTTGTTGCTGATGAGACCTACCACTGATGTGTCATCGGCAAACTTGATGATGTGGTTGGAGCTGAACTTGGCAGTGCAGTCGTGGGTCAGCAGCGTGAAGAGAAGCGGGTTGAGCACACAGCCCTGTGGGGCACCTGTGCTCAGTGGTGTAGTGCTCGAGGTGTTGTGGCCGACCCGAACTGACTGAGGTCTTCCGGTTAAAAAGGTCCAGGATCCAGTTACAGAGGGAATTGTTGAGGCCCAGCAGGCTTAATTTATTTATGAGCTGTTGTGGGATTATTGTGTTGAATGCTGAGCTGAAGTCGATGAACAGCATTCTAACATAGGAGTCTTTATTTTCTAGGTGGGTAAGAGCCAGGTGGAGGGTGGAGGAAATTGCATCATCCGTAGAGCGGTTTGGGCGGTATGCAAACTGGAGCGGATCGAGTGTGTTGGAGGCTGCTTTGATGTTGTGCATGACTAGCCTCTCAAAGCACTTCATTATGATTGGAGTCAGTGCTATGGGACGGTAGTCATTTAGACAGGACACAGGTGATTTTTTTGGTACCGGTATGATCGTTGTGGATTTGAGACATGTGGGGATGACTGCCTGGCTCAGCGAGGTGTTGAAGATATCTGTTAGGACATCTGTCAGCTGTTCAGCACAGTCTTTTAGTACGCGGCCAGGTATATTGTCAGGACCCGCAGCCTTGCGTAGGTTAATCCTAGATAGGGTCTTCCTTACGTCGGCTGGAGACAGACAGAGTGCCTGGTCGTTGGGAGGTGTGGGCAGTTTTTGTGCAGGTGTGTCGTTCTGCATTTCAACCCGTGAATAAAAGTGGTTGAGTGCATCTGGGAGGGATGTGTCGTCATCACAGGCCTGTGGCGGGGGCTTGTAGTCAGTGATGGTCTGAATGGCTTTGCCACAGGCTCCGATATCTCTGCTGTTTGTGAAATGATTATTGATTTTATTGCCATATGACCGTTTTGCATTTTTGATGCCACGGGACAGATTGGCTCTGATTTTCCAGAGAGCGAACGTTTGAGAGCATGAGTGATGGAATTGCTGGTCTAGTTGGGTTAGCCCTTAGCCTAGCTCGAATACCTCCATGCTTGCCGCGCTTCTGTCCCCTCTCACACCGCCGGCATCGCCGTTTTGTGCGGGTAGCATCAGTAGGCGAGGCCGCGGTCTCGGGGTCCGGCTTCAGCAGCAGACAGAGGCCTTGTAGCTTCTCAGTAGTCGCCGGTGAAAGCTGATGTTTGTACACATTGCCGATATCCAGGAGGCTCTGGCGATCATAGATGTGTTTCCGGGTGTTTGTCCTTTGATTTTTCGATAAAGTCAGACAGTTTGAAGACGAGGAGACGAGACTAACAGACATAAAAACACAGTTTTTAGGACCCGGAGTAGCCGCTGCGTCCGAACGCGCCGCCATCTTGGTACTTTTTATAGAAAGATCAGGCCCTTCCTTACACAGCATGTAGCACAACTTCTTGTCCAGGCCCTTGTCATTTCTAGACTGGACTACTGCAATGCTCTTCTAGCTGGACTTCCATCAAACACAATCAAACCTCTACAAATGATTCAGAATGCAGCAGCATGACTGGACTTCAGCGAACCCAAAAGAGCACATGTTACACCTCTCTTTATCTTCCTGCACTGGCTCCCGTTTGCAGCTCGCATCAAGTTCAAGACACTGATGCTTGCATATAGAACAACCACAGGCTCTGCACCCTCCTACTTCCACTCACTATTACGAATCTACATCCCCTCCAGAAGTCTGAGATCTGCTAGTGAGCGACGCCTCGTGGTGCCAATCACAGAGAGGCACAAAATCACTCATCTCTTCCATCATCACTTGACTTCATCTTAAAAAAAAAAAAATACCCTTCCTTAACTTTGCGCTCTGTCCTTAACCTCTCTCTGTCTGGGTAGAATTTGCTCTGAACAATGCATAGAAATTTGTATTACAAGCACTTCCTGTGTCTGTTTGCCTCTTTATAATGTATCGCTTATTGTATTCCTCAATTGTAAGTCGCTTTGGATAAAATGCTTGTAAATATTAGTTTTTGAATGTGCTAATGCCTTTCCATACATGTTTTTTTAATCTATGATATTTAATATTGTCTTGCTCTACATTATTTAATGTATATTTATATCCGTCTATACTGCAATTGGTTTGTCAAATTGTTTGTACTACATGCATGCAGACAGCAGACAGATGTAGATTAATGCAAAAGTGTGCTTTACTTATCTCACTGACACAGGATACATAGACTCTATACTCCTCAAAGAGCATTAAAATATATTGTTTGAACTCCGTCCTGTCATGGTGTCTCTCTCACTGGGCTGTTGGAATGTCTTCTCTTTGAAGGTCTGTTTGTATTGGTGTGTGGAAAACAGACCAAGGGTGAATCCCATTTCTCTGTCTTACCCCTTCCTCTACCCCTTCCTTACCCCTAGCCCTTGTCCCTCGAAACCGAGTGGTAAGCGCTAGGGGTGAAAACATCCCCCTATGAAATGAGACACCACTTGGTTACTGTTACGTCATCATACATCGTCGCTAGCTGCTGCTACGTCACCCGAGGAGACAAGTGTTGATCACAAACTCTCCGTCTAAAAGTGTGTGTGTGTCGATTGCGTGGGTTTTAGTGATGTTTTCTCTAGTCAGAGACAGGCGGGACTGTTGTGCAAATCAGCAATGTAACGTTAACGTGGAAAAATAGTGATTTGTAAAAACGTTTCAATTAAGAACATGGTTGTAAATATATATGTAAGTTACAGGACTGTGTAGAGCACAAAACAAGACTGTAGTAATTTTAAATAAATTAAGACGAAAATACTCTCTGGATGATCGCAGTGTGTTCTGGGTACCCCTTGGTTTCAAGTAAGCTCACGAAAATGCTTGGTTTTAAGGGGTGTCTACCCCTCCCCCTTACCCCTACCCCTCGATCAAAACCAGAATTGGGACAGTATTCTAAATAAAACACTATATTAAAAATCCATCTGGTAAAGCTTATTCTTCAAATGTTTGCTTGCTATAACCGCAAGCACATATAAATCAGCATTACAATTCTCTGAAGACATTTCTTTTTTGAAACAAAGTTATTTTAAGAAAAGTTTTAGCTTATTTATATATATTTTTTTGCCTAAAACCAAAGTAAAAAAATTACCAAAACTGTTTGGTAACCAATATTCTTCAAAATATTTTTGTGTTCAACAAAAGAAAGTACAGTAAGTCATATATGTTTGGAAAGACATGAGGATAAGTAAATGATGACTTTACATTTTTGAGTGAACTATCATTTTAACTGCTGGAAGGATTTTAGAAAAGCTGTATGTATATATATATATAATATATATATATATAGGGAACAACAGTAGCCAATAAAACAGCTGTTCTGTGGACATTAACAGTCCATGCAGCCTAGATGAGCTGGAAAGGAAAGCTGTTTCTGAGGCAGAACAAGTTTGTTTAGATGCAAAATTATGAAAAAGTTGTTGTCCTTTTGGAATAATGAAAACTGATAATTTGCTCACATAACAAGGGATGTGTATTAGGGTGCAATAGTACTCAATTTTAAGGAGAATTCCTTAAATGTGGCAGACCGATGACATACAGTCAAGCATAGTGCCACAGTAGCATTAAGAAAATCTCAAATAGGGCTACAGCAGATGAATGTGTTTGGATGCATTTTTCTGCATTAAACTTGTCTAAAGAAGTGTTTCCCCTTTTTTAAAAGACAGATATCATTTAAAACCTTCATTCAAGTTCACAACATTGTTTATACAACTTATTTTAACAGAGGAATAGTTCAGGGTAGAGTGGGCATGTTTATGTGGTTTATGAGGACACAAATTTGTATAATGACATGGGTATGACATAGGTATTACAAGGAGAAGGTGATTTATGAGGACATTTTCAGTGTCCCCATAATTTAAAACGCTTATAAATCATACAGAGTGAGTTTTTTTGAGGGAAAATAGAAATGCACCGTCTCCTGTGAGGGCTAAGTTTAGGTGTAGGGTAGGTGTAGGGCAATAGCACATACGGTTTGTACAGTATAAAAACCATTACGCCTATGGAAAGTCCCCGTAAACCATAAAAACCAACATGTGTGTGTGTGTGTGTGTGTGTGGTTGTGTGTGTGTGTGTGTGTGTGTGTGTGTGTGTGTGTGTGTGTGTGTGTGTGTGTGTGGTGTGTGTGTGTGTGTGTGTTGTGTGTGTGTGTGTGTGTGTGTGGTGCGTGCGTGTGGTGTGTGTGTGTGTGTGTGTGTGTGTGGTTTGGTGATGTGTGCGTGTGCGTGTGTGTGCGTGTGTGTGTGTGTGTGTGTGTGTTGTGTGTGAGTGTGTGCGTGTGCGGTTTGCATGATTCTGTGCTCATGAAGATCTTCAATCACACACTGAAGAAATGGTACGAAGTGTCACACTGCCCCCTAGTCAAGCAAGTTAATAATAACTGCAAAAAAAACATATCAACATATTTTACAAAATATTTCAGTACAGCTTTGCCTATATAAGATATATAGCTTATACTTTTATGTTCTATTTCAAGTGTCTGTAAGCTAACCTCCGTTATAGTAGATCATATTTTAAATGAATTATGTAGCGGTGTTACATAATTTAATTGTCAAATAAATGTAACTGGAGTCCATTACAAAATGTGTAATTAAATTACAGTTACTTGTGAAAATGTTAATGATTAGACATCTGAATATGTCTTGTATTTCCTGTTATGATTTTACATCTGTATTGAAGCTCAGAAGGATCACAAAGTAGAAAGAGGTGCTAAAGTATGATTTTGTGGTGGCTGTGTTTTAAAATTAAATTATTATAATCTCAATTCAAGTGATGAAGGATTTTTAAAGGCTGACAGTAATTAATGGAGTAATATTGTAAGGTTAACCCTGCCTGCTTTAAATATTTTAAAATGATTAACAGTTGAAAACATTCCTTAGAAATTCAGAAAAGTAATCAAAAAGTAATCAAATGTAGTCAGTTACATACTTTAATAAAGAAATTGAAATAGTTACACTAGGCCTACTTATTACATTTGAATAGGGTAACTCGTAGTCTGTAACCTATTAAGTAACCTTCCCGACACTGTTGTTTTGTAACCTGTACAATGTGCTTATTTGAAACGAAATGAAGAAATGGTCTGTTTTGTGGTAAATATTACTGTAATTGAGCTGAGTTTGAGATTTCTTCATCTTAGAAAACATTATCTTTCTCCAAGAATGAGTGAGCATCATACTGTAAAAAACACATGTTACCTTCCTGCTGTACCAAAATCTACAGTCAGACAGACGGTAGATGTGAAGAAGCAAGCTGTAGATAAGAAAATAACCGACTATAAAGAATTAACAATTAAGAATAAAACCCAGTGTGGATTTAAAGGAGTGTTTTTGCTCTTTTCCAGCCTAGAATGCTTCTGATTTCATTGTCATGGCTAATTATGACCCGTTTTTGCAGTAAAGACTTACTTGCAGTACCGTTTCTAGGCATAGGCAAGCTAGGCGGTCACCTAGAGCGCCACCAGCTGGAGGGGGCAGCAATGAGCGCACGTACTGCCACTACATTTTAACAGGGTTGTGATCAAGAGTGGCACGGATGCTCTGAAATATGATTTCCGCCCCCACTGGATCCCCCAACATCATTGAGCCAGAGTACTGTCATTCTGAAAATGCCTGTATGCCATTGGATAGGAGCGCTGTCAATGCTGCCTCTGATTGTTGCATGTAAAGTTTGCATTTGGATTTGGAGCACTCAACAATGCCATTAGATCAATGGGTTCTGTCAGTGTTTTGGCAAGGTAAGGCTTTTTTTGCCATGCAAGTTCAAAGGCCAATTTAAAATATTCCTATAAAAAGTGCACAAAATTAGTATTTTGTTTAGGCAGAATTTGTGGCAGTCTAGAAATCATGTTTCATGTGAAACTGGTCTAAAAGGTGTGCGTTTTTTGCATCAATGCATTGTTAAAGGTTCAGTGTGTCTTGTAATATTCCCATATACAATTTTTACAGCCGATTAAAAAATATTGGTTTAGTAAAATTCGCTAATTCACAACATCAATAGATACTTTATTAAACCGCTTTGTCAAATTTAACGCATCCTTATACGGAAGTGTCCAAATGCTGAATAAATTAATAAGCGTCCAAAAAAAAAAAATATAATATTAACTCTCTTCCAACAGCGCTTAAAGGGAGCAGCGTCATACATATAGAGGGCGTCACGTTATTTAAAGGGGAAGTTTACGCATCAATGAGTAATAAAATAACAATTAAGCTGCATTCTGATTACTTTTATGTCACTGATCAGGCTTTTATAGGCCTATGTAGTTTAGGGTAACAAAGGTTTTTTTTAGGTTTGACTGAAATAATAACACAATGAATAACTGAAAACAACAACAACAAAACAACAAAACAATTGAACAAAAAACAGATAAAGTCAAAAAGTAGCCATTGATAATATCTAAACATGTATCCAAATCCAAATGTAATAAAATTAATTTATGTGTGATGACAATTCTTAGCAACTAGGGATTGTTACATAGAGCTATACAGGCATCCGTGGCTATAATGGTGTCACAGATAATAAACTGTGCAAACATGTTTTATCTTAACAGGCAATTTACAAATAGGCCTAATGCGTTCAGGTTTGTGGAACTCACAATGCGCTGAAATTAATGTAAATGTATCAATGATGTTATTTAAGATTTGAGTGTTTACATAATCAGTTTTGTGTTATGCAATCTTAATTATCTTGTTTGGGTGTGGAAGCTGGATGGGGGGGGGGGGGGGCTGGGCTAATAGGGATTTCACCTAGGCCCTAGGGTGTCAAATGACGCTTTTCCACTGCGTGGTACGACTCGGCTCGGCACGGCTCGTTACGGCACAGCACGGCTCGGTTTGTGTTTCCACCGCAGTTTACTACCGCTTTAGAGTGGGCTGGATGGCTAGAAACGGCCCTGCTTACTTTCACCTTCAAAATGTCCACTAGCCTTTTTTTAGTCACATCTAGAATGTGTTTATATGTGTTTATCTCCTGACTTGTGCTTTATGTCAGTGTTCTTTTGAAAGCCTCCTCCATGGTTTAATTGCTTTGAAATATTCCCAACAACTGTAGTCATGCAGGAAAATTACCCTGAAATATAAATTTGTTCTTAGGTAGCCAGTGTTTAATCTGCAAGTTTACTAGTTATATAGAGCTATTAGCAAATGCAGATGAAAGGGCAGCGTTCACACATAAAAAAGAAGAAGCTATTTTGTGATGGAAACATCTAATTATATCCTATTTAAAATGTTTGAGCTAGAATTACATAGTGAGACCAGGGCTTGTTGTCATACTTTTACTCAAGTGAATATTTCTCAGGACAGGTTTATTTTTGTTTTTTAAAGTCAACTTACATTAATGTCTTGTCTTTTCAACATGTTCACTGTTATTGCCAAACAATAATGTGAACATTTTAAATTGTTTCAGCTTTTGTGCTAAATGTAAATAATAAAACAGCCATGAAAATCAAAACAGTATGAAAAAAACAGGAGAAAACATACAGGAGTAAAATTAGAACATCATTAAAAACGTGATCAAATTTATAAAGATTTTAAACTAGATTTTTTTATAACCAAAAATATATGCAAATATATATACAAAGCCATTGCAGACAACTTGAACAGAACAGCGCTTGTGACAACTTGCCTCGAGCAGATTAAACTGAAACAAGCCTATTTTATTTGATACACATCTGTGGGAGCCAATAATGAAAGTGTAATTATATTGTAATATCTAAATTGATCTGTAGAAGGCCAAGTATCAACCAGAATTGTAGGTTATTCAAAAGAAATACATCGTGTAAAACACATTTTCATAATGTGCTTTTAAAAAAACCACGAATTACATCCTAAGTCTGTGAACACGACCACATGACCTCATGGCCTGGATGCAGACCGAAGTCCGGTCGATCGGTTCTTACACAACAATCCGTTCCGCGTTTTGCAGACATTCTGCGCGTGGAAAAAAAAGTCGCCTCACCTGCTGAGCGCTCCAACGTATCACTCCGCGGGGTCAGTTTATATTATTTTTACTTTGCACTGGCGTTTGTAAAACCACCAATATGTGATTTAAAAATACATACTAGTGTTATTATGAAGAATAACGGCATGCGTTTCTATGTAAGAGTGTGTCGTTCCTCTGAGTGCCGTGCTTAATGTTGTGGCACTAGTTAGCATGGTGTCGCTCGCAGGGCGTGATTCGGTTACACTCAAATATGGCTACCATGGAGTCAGAGCTACAACTTTAATATTTGTACTAATGTAACGTTTTACGTCATCCTCGGCTTTACAGTCGCGTCGAATTGTCGTTTTTTTGCGTGTACAAATTGTGAATACCCAGGCAAGGAGATAATCTCGATGTGTTTGGCGTTAATAAAGTATTGCTCGGAATTGCAGCTCGCTCCGCGAGCTGATCGAAATCGTCAGGATTGAAAGCTTGAAAGCGAATTCTGCTTTCGGTTTTCCATCATTTGAGGATCTTTTTGGCTGTATTTTCCCGAATGTGGCCCGGGCTCGGCTCCTGTCATCGCCTCGCAGGAGCTCAGATAACGTTAGCGGTCGGTATGGCTTGTTCTCGGATGAGGGATGTAACGTTAACCCGCGAGGATTTGGCGATGTGGGATGAAGCGGAATAAAGAAAAGTGATCCATTCAAACCGAAGGAAAGCGGCTGCTTTCTGCTTATGGATTAAACCTTGTAGGTTTTCTGGATCTTAAAGTGGATTTTACTGGAATACGTGTACAGTATCGCAGAAGATATCGCTTTGTCACGCTGGCTTATTTTCCTGAGGAATAGTGGTGTATTCCTCCCCAACCCCCCCAGCGCCACAAACACATAACAAAAGTACTGTATGTCACGTATATGACGGTTCTTGTCATGAAGGAAATAAATAAATATTGCTAGGGTCGAAGAGGTAAGTAAATATCGATCGATGAGTGTGTTTCTCGTTATCGTTAGCGAGCGCTTTTGTCGTTTCTGTCGCCTTTCCGCAAGCGAACACTTCATTTCGACCGAGTGTGCAGCTTTTCTTCAGCTTATATGCTCGCTAACCTCCTTATTTGCTATAAAACCGTCAAAATACGCTTAAAACGCCCTGCATCTTTACTGTCCACTGCCTTTAATGGGCCGTTATATGATTCCCGCTTGGATAGGCGACTCCAGGCTTGAGTAATGCTTCCAAGTTAATCAGCCGGGCTGCAAGGCCTCTACTGTTTCCACTTATAGCCTTTCTTGCGCATTTACAGTCATATTTCCACTCTAACACCATCTCATCTAAGTTGACATCACTTTGAACGCGATTATCATCATAAATGTTGCGTCTTTGGACAGTAGCGATACTTGGCGTGCATGGAGGTCTAGCCTTTGGACTCCCTAAAGAGTGCAAATACGTCTCTCTTCTTCAAAGTATCCGGCTTGTTGTTGGTTTTTCCGTTTTATAAAAAGTATGTAGTATGGAAAACGTTGGAGTATTTCATGGCATGATGATATTATTATCACCCTGGGTACGTAATGCTCTGAAACAGCTCTGGAGACAACTGAACAAAGGCAAAAAGCTGGACATGCCCCCTCGTGTGAAGAAGCACTTGCTTTGTGTGCTTCTGTTGTTTCTCCAAGGCTGTCCTTCTGGTTCCTGTATGTCTTGTGAATCTCAAATCATCTTTTTGTGAGGTTTGCATTGCAAGGACAGTGTTCAGAAGTATTCGTGCATTTGATCGACCCACTCTTTAGTTAACTTCAAAAGAAGTCCTGTATTCATGGCTGATTGAATGTCGTAGATAGATGGACACATTAGAGATCCAAATAAAACACATGGATAGATAGGTCTTTAATGGTCCTCATTGGGAAATTCAGTTACAAACTGTTTTTATTTTATTGAGCTTACCCTTAGAATTACTATTGTTGGTATACGTTAACTTAGTCAAGTTGAAGAATTTAGTATTATATTAAATAACTTGTTACTTGAACTTAACCTTTTAGGTTAGATGTTACCACATCAAGTACATTTTATGCTACTAGAGAAATGTTTACAGTATGGGTAGTTTTATAGAGTTTATGTTGCTTATTGAACCCAGTGGGAAATTCAGGTGCAAAATAGCAACAGTATCAAATGTAGACAGCAAATATTCACAAATAAACATTAACGCAGTAACACAAAAATATTGCCCATGTGAACGCATTAGCTGGCGCTGCTACCTGTTCTGATACCATTTTTCCTTCCTGATACCGATTCCGATACCTAGGCTCAGGGTAGGGGTGGGCGATATGGCAAAAATATCATATCACAATGTTGTTGTTTTTTTTCACGATTTTATCACGATTCATTGTCATGTTGGTTTTACAACTTTGTCTGAGCGGTGCAGCCAAAATAATTTAACTATAATAAAGACAAAGCCTTTCAAGGTAACACATATAAAAAAGAATGGTGGATATTTAGACCAAATTAGGCGAAGATAAAAATATTTTTTATTATTTTATCTTTGTTATTAAAAATAAGAACTAATATACAAATAAAACAAACAGTGCTTTATTTTCAAGTACTATAGGCATAATTAGCAGAGTATTCAAGAAACTGAATGAGCAAATATAAAAATAAAACACTATATAAATTCGTGATCGACCGATATTGATTTTTTATAACCGATACCGATTATTTGTACGTTTATGTACCCGATAACCGATATTTATTTACTGTTATAAAGTAAATATATAACAGAGTGAAGTCCATTCTTCACTTTGGTTTTTCCTTCTTTCAGTCATCTTAACAACAACAAAAAAACTGTTGAAAATTAACATTTTCATGTAAAATTTAATCTTCAAATTACAACAATAAAAACATTTTATTTATAAAAAGCATCATCAGCAACACTGATATTAACAATAAGCAAAATAATGTCTAATGTTTTCAAATGGAGAAAATAAAGGACAGAAGTCATATCAACTTCATTTTAAACTACAGTTTTAGGTTTAAACGCTGTTTAATAGACTAAAGAGTGAAGATAATTCACTGAATATATTCTCTGGAATATTGAAATAAAACTATAACAAACAAAACATCATATTTTATTGCATTTCTTAACTGTTTTATCAGAATTATTAAAATGTTTTTGTCATTCTAGATTATGAAAACTGCTGACAGCGCGGTTTATCTATTTACACAGAACTATACTCAAACTGCGATCGCTTGTGGAGAAAATAAATTATTAATTTCGATAGAGATGTTTATTGGTGAAATAATGGTTCTATAGTAAATATAATGGTTCAAACAAGTGAATCTTGTATAAAGTTACATGCGGTGGACGTGCTGGAGCTCCTCCTGAGTGAACAGTGTCCACTGCTCCGTGTGTGTGTGTGTTGTGTGTGTGTGTGTGTGTGTTGTGTGTCCACGTCCACTGCTCCAGGTGTGTGTGTGTGTCCACTGCTCCAAGTGTGTGTGTGTGTGTGTGTGTGTGTGTCCACTGCTCCAAGTGTGTGTGTGTGTCCACTGCTCCAGGCGTGTGTGTGTGTGTGTCCACTGCTCCAAGTGTGTGTGTGTCCACTGCTCCAAGTGTGTGTGTGTGCACTTGGATGGGTCAAATACAGAGAACACATTTCACTGCTAGTTATACTCTGTATAATTGTGTATGTGACAAATAAAAAAAAAATTATATTTTAATTCATAACCGATTATGGTAAAATGCTTAAATATCGGGAAAATATTGGTTGATCTCTAATATAGATTTATTTCTATTTAAGCAGCATTATTATTATTTTTTCTGTCAAGAGTAGGTAGTTATTTTTTTCTCTTTGTGTTTTGTTGTTTTAGCATTAAAGAATAAAAATTCTGTCATCTGTCTGTCGATTCTGTCATAGTGTTTTATATTTATACCATCATTTACTCACTCAAGTTTAGTTTTAAAATTGAATGAGTTTCTTTCTTCTGCTGAACATAAATGCTATTTTGAATAATGTTGGTTACCAAACAGTTGTTGGTCAACAGTGACTTCCACAGTATTTGTTTTCCTTCTATCAAAGTCAGTGGGCCAGCAACTGTTTAGTTAGCCACATTCTTCAAAATATCTTCTTTTGTGTTCAGCACAAGAAATAAATTAATACAGGTTTGGGACAACATGTGAGTGAGTAAATAATTGACACATTTTAGGGTGAACTATCCCTTTTAATGACAGTCGGCTGCATGTTTAGTACTGCCCCTTTAAGACCTGCACGCATCTAATACAGGCACGCATCCGTTTGTCTCGGCTGTTTACTTTCATTTTAGATATAACCAACTGAGTCTATACATAAACCTTGTGTGTTTTGACCGTATTAGCGCAAAAGATAACTTAGTTGAGTTATCAGGCGCTGTTAGACAGGCTTTTTCTTGCGCACTCTTCAGGTGTACGGGCTCAGAAAAAGCGCACGTCAGACCAGCGCGTGAATGAAACGTTTCAGGTGTCGTGCCAAGATACTTACCCCTGATAAAAAGTGTATCCCCAGTCGCGGGAGCGCGCATGCATGCAGCGGTACAGGCAGACCATTATGAGTATGACATCGCCAAGGTTAATAAGGGAATACTTTAAGTTGACGTTTTACTGTTGTTGTTTTATTAACGAGGTTTAGCAAATACAGCTATCACATGGCCCATCTATCAAAATAAATGCTTTATTCTTCTGTAGGCATAATATCATAATATCATTATTATGTTTTATTTATTCTCATTAAAGTTACAAAAGTGATTTAGTCAAGAGCAGTGAGAGATGTTCTAGCAGTGTGTTATGATTAACATGAATGGAAGACAGAACGAATATTGGACAGCTTCCCCTTTAAGACAGAAGTCCGGATCTAATATACTGTTACATTGCCATCCGATGAAGAGTCGGATATTTATATTCAGAATTACACGATTTTATCCCTTAACAGTTACTACTCTCATAAAATACTCGCACGGCATGTTGACTTTTAAGCCTTAATTTAATTTTCAACAACAGCACAATTCATAATTCAGCACAATGGATATTTTTGCGCTGAATAGCCATTTAATTGTCTCCCTCTGTGTTTCGTCTGTTTGACGCGCGTGCACGCGCCCGCCCAGCGCTCATTCGGTATTTTAAACTTAGCACAGGCTGTCAGGACGGACCTTTATGCAAAAATGGAAATGCTTGCGTTAATCTGTGACATTTATAGATAAGGATATGAACTGAACGTTTTTGCACTGAGGACGCACACGCATCTGTCAAAGAGCCTGACAGGGCAAGCCATTACGCTAATGCATCAAAATAAAGAATGATCATGTTTTGGGCAGCTTGGATCAAGTACTTCTCCCGCGGAATCTCATTCTGTTTCCTCCACTATTTTATATGCATTTTGTCGATAGAAATGCGTTATTCGGTGCTGTAATTTGAGCAACCGGCTGAAGTTGGACGTGCACTGTGGGCAGAATCGTTGTCGATGATTTTCATTATCGATAATAATCGATTTTATTGATTAGTTGTTGCAGCCCTAATAAATATAAATATATATATATATATATATATATATATATAGAGAGAGAGAGAGAGAGTCTTGCGAGTAACCAAAAAAATATATCATGTTTGGAAAATGGCACAGTTTTTTAAAAGTACATCCTAAAGTACATCTAAAAGTACATCCTTAACATCAGTCAGTCAAGCATTATAAATATATTATGATAATCAAGTATTATTGAATGATATAAATGTAGTTATTAGAATTAAAACTTGGCATGTATGAATGCACATTAGTCATTTTAACGGAATTTAGGATTGGTGGTGGTGCTTTTTTGGTCATTCAGTGTTTCTGTAAAAAATGGGGGGGGGGGTGGACCATCAATAATACTGATAAGATAATAATCATACAATGAATTCTACTAAGAACAGAATAAACTGCACTAAGGATTAATGAGCTGCTGAATTCATGAATATTAATCACGCTATCTGGATTCGCTCGAACTGATTTGCTGAAATCAAAACAGGGATGATAATAGGCGAGCGCCAGCCAATGAGATTGCTGTTTGCGCATTAGCTCCGCCTACTACCGGAGAACCCGGCAGTTCTTAAAAGCTGAGGAATTTCAAACGAACTCCGTTATTTTGACAGGAAGATGCAACAAAGAATATCGTTTACATACCATACAGAACTGAAGCGCTACATGTCAGACTCTCTCGCTCTCTCTCTCTCTCTCTCTCTCTCTTTGAAAAAAGCAAAGCGACGGCAAGTCGTGTGCCTCACACTAGAGCTTCCGGTACGTCAACTACAGGTGTGCTGCGCATAGCGATTAACCAGTTTTACTATTAACCGCGCTTTAAAACATCATGGTTAATTAATCATAACGGCTCTGCTAAACCGAGTGTTTCTGTTGCACGGAACAGAAGTGTTGCAGCTTGTGCAAAATGAAAACAAAGTTACGCTAGCGGCGGTGCACCAGCTTAAAATGCCGTGCTTATCAGAGACACGGAGGCTACTACACAGACTATGACAGAGGAACCAAACAGCGATCCTTTATTTCCACCAGAGAATGTATTAAGTCGATAGTTTGGGGCCATTTTAGGTACACCAAGAATGACCAAGGTGTCATTTAAATATTGCTGTTAAAGAGTAGCCTATACTTAAGGGATAATGCACGGCTAGCCAACCTGTTCTCGGTGTGAAATAAATTATTTTAATGCAAGACATGAAGACAAGGATAACCTGAAGGGAAGTTCGTTAGCTCTAGCATTCTGCCCGCTTCAGACAGAGATGAAATAGTGCGGTGAGAGACAGACAGAGAGAGAGAGAGAGTTGCATTTGTGAATTATTCTACCTGCATCTGCGCGTCACTACAAACAATGAAGATTTGAGTTTAGTGATTTAAACAGTAATTTTACCCCCTCTTTGCTGATTAATATAGTGTAGCGATCCAGTATCTTAGCTATTTTATTAATGAAAGTCGCTGGGTAGCGTTGACAACAAGTTTCTGTCCTCCTAAATGTTTGTGTGGGGATCTCGATCTCACAAACCAAAATAATAGACATGATTTTCTCAGGCCATATGTAAAATCAGATGAATAAAGATTAGTGATCGACCGATATAGATTTTTTATAACCAATACCGATTATTTGTACGTTTATGTACCGATAACCGATATGCAGAACCGATATTTATTTACTGTTATAAAGTGAAGTAAGTCCATTCTTCGCTTTGGTTTTTTCCTCCCTTCAGTCATCTTAACAACAAAAACAACTGTTGAAAATTAAAATTTTCATGTAAAATTTAATCTTCAAATTACAACAATAAAAACATTTTATTTATAAAAAGCATCATCAGCAACACTGATATTAACAATAAGCAAAATGTATTCAAATGGAGAAAATAAAGGACAGAAGTCATATCAACTTCATTTTAAACTACAGTTTTAGGTTTATAAGCTGTTTAATAGACTAAAGAGTGAAGAATAATTCACTGAATAATATTCTCTGGAATATTGAAATAAGCTATAACAAACAAAACATCGTATTTTATTGCATTTCTTAACTGGCACGTTTTATCAGAATTATTAAAATGTTTTTGTCATTCTAGATTATGAAAACTGCTGACAGCGCGGTTTATCTATTTACACAGAACTATACTCAAACTGCGATCACTTGCGGAGAAAATAAATAAATTTATTTCGATAGAGATGTTTATTGGTGAAATAATGGTTCTATAGTAAATGTTAATATAGTTGTAACGGGGTAAATGATACGGGCAGGAAGGAGGCGGGAACCGGCGAACATTTAAACATTTAATAATCAAATAAACAAACATAACAGAAAAGCGGCAGCCCCTCACGGACGACTGCCGCACACAAAACACAAACTAAAATCCCAGGCCTGGTCCTCTCTCGTCTTCCACTGTCGTCACTCCTCCTTTTATCCTTCCGTAGCTCCTCCGTGGGATTCGAGACCGGTGAGTGGCGCAGGTGTCATTCATTAGCAATCACTCCACCGGCCTCGCTCTGTTCCCACGGCTCTCGGCCCCGCCCCACTCGTCACAATAGTTTAGCGTGTTTCAAACAAGTGAATCTTGTATAAAGTTACATGCGGTGGCCGTGCTGGAGCTTCTCCTGAGTTAACAGTGCCCACTGCTCCAGGTGTGTGTGTGAGTGTGTGTGTGTCCACTGCTCCAGGTGTGTGAGTGTGTGTGTGTGTGTGTGTGTCCACTGCTCCAAGTGTGTGTGTACTTGGATGGGTTAAATACAGAGAACACATTTCACTGCTGGTTATACTCTGTATAATTGTGTATGTGACAAAAAAAAAAAAAAAAATATCGGTTATCGTTTTTATTCAAATCCGATATCCGATTATGGTAAAATGCTTAAATATGGGGAAAAATATCGGTAAACCGATATATCGGTCGATCTCTAATAAAGATTATTAAATTGAATAAGTATGGATGACAGTTGATTACAATAATAGTTTAGTTTATTCCCCTCATTAGTAACAGTGTCCTCTGTGGGATAAATACAGTTAATATTAGTCTTATATTAATAATACTTAATTAACTTTATGTATTAATAATATAAGTATTAATAATAGGTATTATTCATAAGTAAAAAAAAAAATCACCATCTTTCCAAGTTCTGTACCTCAGGTCCAAAAGAAACGTAGAAAGAATATACAAAATGAAAACACCAAATACATATGTAATCTATTTATTTCCATTTGTTATTTTCATAAGGGAAATACTGACTGATGTTTTCAGAGCAGAGGTCACCTTTTTTAATTCCAATAGAAGAGATGGACTTTTTTTTCTTTAGTATTATTATTTTGTGCTGTATTATTGGTTACTGTGTTATTTCTGTTTCAAAAGGCAGCAATAAATAACACTTTAATATATATAGATTGTTTATGTGATTTTATGTTGTGAAATTAATAAATGCATTATAATCGTAATAACCGTGAAACCGTGATTATTCCTCAATATAATCGTTGCATCCCTAGTGCGCATCCATTCAGATGAACTGGAAAAATAGCACAAATCGCTTGACGGAGAGTGAAACTCTGATGCGGTCAGAGTTTATGAAAATATATCTGTGCTAAACTCATAGACAGTTTCCAACTCGCACACTGGCGAGTATAATCTGAGCACTTATTAGCCAGTGGCTAATATTGGACATCATTTAGTCGCCCAGGGTGAAGATTTATTTGCATGTGCGAGTGATTTACTGGCAATGTGCAGCACGCTTGTATTTCTTCTTCACTGCTCTAAATAGTGGTTGCTTGTGACAACACAGCACAACTTCCTGTGTTTGCATTCTGAGCAGCGAAGAAGAGTTGATATCTGATTGGCAGCATTAAGCAAAGCTAGCGGGCATAACTATAGGTCTCGTGTAAGAACCAGGTAACGGATCGGAGTTCAAGTACTCGCCGATACCGATGCCAGAATGTTTTATGGTTTTGGAGGAATTTCCGATACTAGTAATCTGAACAACCCTAGCTGCTACCACGTTGTGTGTTAGAAAAACCTGTTTATGATCAATGTCCTTACACCTGTCCAAAACTTAAGTGACAACTTTAAATTGCATGTAGAGATACAAAATTTGCAAATTGTTTTGTAAAATGAATCCAAAGACTAATAATTATGAAGTGGCATCATTCTGTACTGCTGTTTAATGGAGTGAAGAGAGAGAAAGATTCAAAGGCCTGTATCCTTTTGTAACCTTTAACCTTTTATTACATGTAACTTGTTATTTAGTCTTTTTTAATGACTTTGTAATACCTCTTGACTCTTGAGCTGTTTGGAAATCCTTTACACTTGCAAGGATGATGCAAGATGTTAACTATGGGCTGATGATTGCTATGGACTCAGTAGATGCATTGTGTTATGCCAGTTTTAAAAGACACCTTTAAACCATTGTCTTTATACTTCTGGTCAATATGCTGATATTTTATTTTCTGTTAAAGACCTCATGAAATCAAAATTGGAGTTTTGGGCGACTTTTAGTTCGTTTCATTTACTCTTGGTTGACAAAATAAACAGCATTTTTTTTATTCTGAAAAAACGACTGGGAATATTGATGAGCCATCCTGCACTTAAGAGCGTATACAAATGTTTATCCAATCAAATGCTCTCTAGAATGATAATGTCCATGCCCCAATATCACCTTTAGGGTTGTTCAAGATTCATCAGTGGTGTGCAGGCCGATCGGTGTGACGATCAAAGAACCTCGAAAGCAATTCAGAAATACAAACAGTCGTCTGCTCTCCAATCACTCTTGCTGTATTTTGGTGTCATATGCCAATCGGTCTGCACAGCGCCTATGCATCTCCAACAAGGCTTTTTACTAGCAATAGCATATAGCAACTCATGCATCTCAGCTGTGATGTAACTAAAGCCAACTGGCTGTTTAAAAATAGGAGAGAGATTCTTCAATCTATCCTCCCTCAGCTTCCTGTTTCAGTAGGAAATCAGCACGAAAGAAAAATGCATTCGCCAAGCCATTTCATGAGGTCTTTAAAACTAATGACAATGCACACAGCCTCTTTGAAGGCTTGACTCAACCATGTGAGGTCTAATTGTTTACTCAAGGCAGGATACAATGAGAGCAGCCCAGGGAGGGATCCCACGTAGTTCCCGGAAAAGACAGCATCCCGTTGGCAGTATGCCTTGTCAGCTGAGTGGACAGGTTGGCAGAAGCACCACGCAGAGCAGGCGCAAGGGTCAGCACTGGGGATCCAGCAGAGCAGCGACTAACAATATGCACAATTTCAGAAAGAATAAAAAAACATGACCGAAACTTGGTTTGTCACTTACAACTCTGCTGCATTTACTCTATATTGGTCATGGAGGCCCATGTACTTCATGCTGTGCTAATATGTCAAAATAGATAGATAGTAGATAGATAGATAGATAGATTAGATAGATAGATAGATGATAGATAGATATAGATAGATAGATAGATAGATAGATATCACGTTATTTCAAGAACTAAACATCCCCTTTGAAAATCACATAACTGATAATGATTCAGATTTTTTTACATTTTAAATTGAGAGAAAAATGTGTAGCCAAAATCTTTTTTTGCTCCGATATCTAATGCAACCAATAACAAAACAGCATTGTGAGGATTGTTTTTATTGTAATTAATAAGTGTGCTAACACTTATTTTGACTGATTTTCATGGTGGGTCAGTTTTGAGTTGGACCCCTTATTATGAGCAAATCATACAAGCTTATTAAAATATTAAGTATTAAGCTCAGGGATTATTTTCTCCTCTGGCATTACCAGTGTTTAATAAAATCAGAATTAAACCCTCACTGGTTGGAGGATGTTGTGTTTTAAAGGTGTAAAGCTGCTGCAATGCTGGAAAAACTTATTGAAAGCTTTCCTGGAAATGTAGCATTTTGTGATATCAGTCTTCGTTGTAGCATACAATTATATATGTTTTCTAATATATTACTTGTACATAATTTTTCTCACAGAATGTCATCAGAGGAGAAAAGTCTAGACCCCTCTGACAAAGGACCCTCGCCACCTCCTAGCAGCTCTGGGGCCACTCCCACTGGAAGTCCGGCCCCCGCAGATAAGCGGCCCCGGGGCCGCCCTCGTAAGGACGCGTTATCCACGGCAACACCGCTTCCAGCTGTGCCCAGACAGAGAAAGAAGTAAGTTCAATTAAACTTCTGAATTGGTGTCATTATTGATCTAAATTGGAAGTCTAAATGTCTTCAGAAAATTGGTCCTAAAAGTGAAGAATGGTATGATCTTATGAAATTCATCCTGTTGGTCAAGCTCTGTGTCTATACTGGAAGCAAAGTAAACTTAAGGCTGTCAATGTTGATGGCATTAAAGCTGCGTGTCACCTCAAAATGTCCACGAACCAGCTGGTTGTGAGTTTGTGGTTGGACTTCAGCAGCTTTGTGTCCAATTTTATTTTGAATTGGAGGTCCATTGCTGTCCATTGGTGGGTTGTTTTTGAATTCCAAAAGAGTTTTGTTTATAATTGTATTATTTGTTCCAACATCTTGTATATAGAAAACTTTCAAAAACAAGAGGTTATTTAAATGAGTATGTCAGAACACAAACATCACAAATTGCCATTGGTGTAATGGTCAAAGTCAACATGACATAATTTAAGAAAAAGTGGGTGTTATGTACCAGAATAAAGCAAGGTGGTTAGAAGAGAGGGTTTGGAAGGCAAGATATTGCTGATAAAGCTGTTTCGGCAGCAGAGCAAGTTACTTTTGAACGGGAAAATATTTAATTGTATTCATTTTTTTACATTTACATGACCTTTGCTGACTTAAAGGCCATCTTTAAAAACACCAATAATTTAATAAATCCATTTTAAATGCAATCTTCAACAAATCTTCTTTCATCATACTGTTGTGTTGCCGAAATTCACCTTTAAATCGATTTTAGTTTTTAGTATTAATTTTTTTATTATTATATAAAAAAATAATTAATCAGTATTAGCCAAATTTTCAATATTGCATGGTGCATGCATATAAAATAATATTTCAGATGCATGCTAAAAATAACGTGGAAGGGTTAGCAGTGCTGCACAACGAAAATGAAATAGGGTGCATTGAGGACACTTTCCATCTTTGTTGATTTATACAGAGAGCATTCTAGCTTTGATGCACCGCTCATATTCAGTGTTGACTTGATGCGAACATTTGATTCATGGACTAATGAGTAACTTTTCTCCTATGCGACAAGCCATGCATTTGACCAGTATAGCTTCATGGACACGTGACAGTGGAAACCTTCTCACCGGTTCTGATATGTCTCTCTGACAGGCAGCTTTGAATGACGGTGCGTTCAATTAACCCCTCTGAGCCCTTAGGCTATTTACCCATAGAACACATTAGAGTTCCTCTAACGAGAAGCACCTGATTAGAGTTTACCTGACTGGCAGCATGATCCAGGGAGGGACTTCAGGCTCACCAGAAGCCATTGAATGTACAGGAGCAGTTATTGAACGGTAATCCTGGCAGACTTCCTCTGTTTCACATCTGCATTTGAGAAGAGTATGTGCATCTTTCTTGACTTGGATAAGCATCTAAATGGAGAGGAGGCACTTGGCATTTTTCCTGAGGGGATTAATTATATAGGAGTCTTTGAAGTGAACAGCGCAGGTGTCTCTGCCAGCTTAGAAGCTTACTATGTGTGTGTAAGGTGTGATGGTAGTGTCTGCAACTAGGAACGGTCTAGTGCAAGGTGCTTTTCATTAATAAATCTCACAAAATCCATATTCTTTATAAGAACCGCCAAAGAGTACCTACTACTTACTTTTCAAATATCTAAAACTATTAATGTGCTCTTGTACTTAAGTAAAGCAGTTGGTATTACAACACTTAAAAAAAAAAAAGCAAAAAGTGTACATTTAGTGGTACAAAGTGACACTACAAAAATTATATATTACTAGTGATCGACCGATATTGATTTTTTATAACTGATACTGATTATTTGTACGTTTATGTACCCGATAACTGATATGCAGACCGATATTTATTGACTGTTATAAAGTAAATAAATAATGAGTGAAGTCCATTCTTCACTTTGGTTTTTCCTTCTTTCAGTCTCTTAACAACACAAAAAACTGTTTGAAATTAAATTTCATGTAAATTTAATCTTCAAATTACAACAATAAAAACATTTTATTTATAAAAAGCATCATCAGCAACACTGATATTAACATTAAGCAAAAAGAATGTCTAATGTTTTCAAATGGAGAAAATAAAGGACAGAAGTCATATCAACTTCATTTTAAACTACAGTTTTAGGTTTATAAGCTGTTTAATAGACTTAAAGAGTGAAAATAATTCACTGAATAATATTCTCTGAATATTGAAATAGCTATAACAAACAAAACATTGTATTATTTGCATTTCTTAACTGTTTTATCAGAATTATTAAATGTTTTTTGTCATTCTAAATTATAAAAACTGCTGACAGCGGTTTATCTATTTACACAGAACTATACTCAAACTGAAGATCGCTTGCGGAGATAATAAATAATTAATTTCGATAGAGATGTATTTATTTAGATGTTTATTGGGGAAATAATGGTTTTATATAGTAAATGTTAATATAATTTAGTGTGTTTCAAACAAGTGAATCGTGTATAAAGTTACATGCGGTGGTCGTGCTGGAGCTTCTCCTGAGTGAAACAGTGCCACTGCTCCAGGTGTGTGTGTGTGTGTGTGTGTGTGTGTGTGTGTGTGAGTGTGTGTCCACTGCTCCAAGTGTGTGTGTGTGTGTGTGTGTGTGTCCACTGTTCCGTGTGTGTGTGTGTGTGTGTCCACTGCTCCGTGTGTGTGTGTGTGTGTGTGTGTGTGTGTGTGTGTGTGTGTGTGTGTGTGTGTGTGTGTGTGTGTGTGTGTGTGTGTGTGTGTGTGTGTGTGTGTGTGTGTGTGTGTGTGTGTGTGTGTCCACTGCTCCAGGTGTGTGTATGTGTGTGTGTGTGTGTGTGTGTGTGTGCACTTGGATGGGTCAAATACAGAGAACACATTTCACTGCTAGTTATACTCTGTATAATTGTGTATATGACAAATACAAAAAAAATAAAAATAATTTTAACCGATTATGGTAAAATGCTTAAATATTGGGAAAAATATCGGTAAACCGATATATCGGTCGATCTCTACATATTACTACAATTCTTGTAAAATTATTACTTTGTAAAATTAATAAAATAAAATAAATGGTTAAATGTAAAGTATTTGTAAATTCAGGTTTATATATATATGTTTTTTTTGCATATGCATGCATGCATATAACGTAATGCTTCAAAAGTGTACAGAAAATCATATCTCAGTGACTTGAAAGTCATAAATTCTTGTTTACAAGAAAACATGACCTTTGTGAAGTATTTATTTTAATACTTAATAGACATTATAATGCAACAAAATAAAAATTAAATCTGGTTTAAATTTCCAACAAAAATGATGAAGTTATTATGAAGTTAACCATGATGCTAGGGTGTTGTGTGTGGTTGCTATGCGGTTATGGCTATGCTCAGGTAATATGAGGCTGTTTCTTCAGTGTTATAGCCCATGACAACAGATCCAAACCCAAGTATGAGATTCCATTCAATGTAAGTGG
>JAPDDN010000664.1:0-27500 GCA_027422405.1 Ptychobarbus kaznakovi
ACATTTTCATGAGCCATTGACAGGTAAATTCCTCTCCTACTATCTTCCCTGGTTTCACTCAGAAATGCATTGGATTATGCGAGTAAAATATGTTGCGAATGTTGTATATTATTAATGTTAATTTAAACATCACTCTGCAGTACTGCATTATATTAGAATGTAACACTAGCATTTAAACGGGTCAGTGATCAATGCAAATGTATCAAAACTGAATGAACTAAAGGCTATGCTTAGTTAACGAGCACACAAAAGCTATAATCTAACATTGCATTGATATCTTACAACACACCAGTGCTTACACTCGTCCTGCATGATGTGTTCAGATGGAAACTCAGTGATTTTCATACGTTATCATCATCTCACATCACTGTTAGCCGTTCTCCAGAACGGAACCAAACTCAATGATAATTACGGTCAATAAAGTCATTCTGATTTCAGTCCACAGTAGTGAGAGCATTCGGTACATGCCACAAATCTCAGATTAAAAATAAGTGCAAGAGAACGAGAAAAGGAGAAGGGCTTTCTGAGCCAACAAAGCATTATCCAGTCTGAAATGCCAATTAGCATCTGAAAATATTGCATACAGTAACAGAAGCGATTACACTGGCAGTGAAGAGTGAGGTCTGCAAACGAGCAACACTTCCTTCCTCACCATCTGTACTCGCTGAGAGAGAAAACTATCCAGATCTGAAGGCATTCGACTACAGAAAGAGCAATGACAGAAAAGATTGTATAGTCAGTGATGCTCACAAACACAAACATGCATGCAGAGAGAGAATTAATAGTTTACAATAAATACAACTTTTACATATATATTGTTTTACTGATTGTGTGTTGGCTAGTATACTCTGTCTTGTGTTCACTGTTCATATAATTGCCAACAGTGTTGCCAGATTGGGCGGGTTGCCGCCCAATTGGGCTTCTTTTGATCGGCTTGGACCGGAGAATAACGCATTGGGCGGTAGACCAAATTTGGGCTGCTTTTAAAAACTAAAAGCCGCCCAATCAGCTGCTTTTTTTCTTCGCTTTTATCTTTAGTCCATGTTATCTTAATATGTTCGAGCTCAAAGTATCACAGTAAAATATTGTGTAGTGCAGTCATCACTCGTTTTCCTTAACGCAACCCTTTGGTTCATTTTAACAGAGACTTGACAATCAATTTACCATCTTTTATGTTGGTGATACGTGATAACTCGTGAGTGATGGGTTTGGCGCTGTAAAGCAACATTTAAATGTGCAGCTATAATATATTTACTCATTCATTTTTATTTTATAGACTTCAACAAGTTAAGTGATTGTCATGGCAAAGTGGCTTAAATATAAGTTACATGATAAAGAGTGACTCTCAAATCTCACAACGTGGATTAATTGAATAGAAGACTTCTAAATATAATTGTAACTGAAATAAGAGAACAGTTGAATGATTTAATAAAAATCAAAACTGAATATGGGACTATACTATGCTGTCCTGCATCAGAACATCTTTAAAACCGTCCAAACTCTTGTATACTTGGCATTGACAGCTGCTGGACTTGAACAGCTTTGACTGTGCTAAGTTCTGCATTATGTTTCTAAATGTTTACTTCGTGAAATACGTGCTGTCTGAAGATAAAGCAGAAGAGAAAGATAAGCGCATTGATGTTAAATTTTTATTGTTATTATTATTTTATTTTTGCTGTCAGATTATCATACAGTATGTATCAATGAATAACACATGTTTGGCTGCTGTGGGTGTGAAATAACATTGCTTTCTGATCACATTATTGTGCACTTTTTTTGCACAAAAATGAGCTTTTTCTTACTGAGGACATTGAAAATGATGCAGGTGATTACTCCGGTGGTTTATCAGTTAATTTTCTTGATGGCCATATTGAAAAGGTTCCTGGTCATTTTAAGCATAATTTTCTGACTGTCTTTAACGCATTTTCCCTGTTTTGATCCATGTTCCTGTGAAATTTAATTATCTTATTACCTTTTTTGTCATTGTTTTATTTTGAGGAGATAAAAGTGGTCCTTATCAACCTTGATTGACATGGTAATAAAATCATATCACATTATTTTGGCAGTTAAAATTTTGGGCTGGTTTTGTTGAGTGGGCGGGTTTTGGTGAGCTTTTGGGCTGGAAATCGTCAACCCGATCTGGCAACACTGATTGCCAATGCTTTGTGCACGTCTTGCCAATAAGGTTGATCTGAATTGAACATGTTTGTTTTTTCTTCTAGTGTTGAAGAAGCCCGTGCGTTTGACCGGAAGTGTCAGACGATCCTCTCGCGCCCTCTAGCGCCTCGCGTCACAAACAACACACAGCAGAGGAATATTCGGTTCTCTGATTTCAAAGGGTATTAACATTTTAAACAAATTATGATTTCCTCATTTAAAAGGTGCTACGATGTTTTAAAGTATAACCCTAACCCTATTGCCTCAAAATAAAATACCTTAAAATCTACTTTAACACTCAAAAACACCTTTAAGACCATAATTTATCCAATTTATCTTTGTGCATATTTTGTATGAGTATATTTTAAAATAGCAAAATATTAAATTAAAAATCTGCCTAGTGTCTCCAACGTGTTTTAGTTAAACAGCAGCTTGCATTAGATTCAATTGTAAGCCTGGAACTGACGAATCCTCACTCGTGTGTTAGCCATATACCCTAACTCTTCTCTGATCTTTGGGGTGATTTCAACGTCGTCCTGGACAACAGGTTAGATAGATGGCCTCCTCCAGGCTGGAAATCTAAGTCGTGATTATGTAATTACATTTATGGAGAAATTTTCTTTATTCGATACATGGAGAAAATCTCACCCAACACAAGAATGCTTTACTTGGAGTAATAATTCTTTATCTAGTCAGTCCATGATTGATTATTGGCTTACATCTAGGGATTTAGATAATATTGTTACTGATATAATACCATCCCCATTCTCGGATCACAAGGCTATTTTAATAAGCATTCCCTTTAGTTCTTCTGTAAATGTAACTCAAAAGTCTGGGTACTGGAAATTAAATAATTCAGTACTTCAACATAACGAAGTAATCACTGGCATAGAAAAATTATTTTGACTTATTGTAATAAAGCAAAAATTGAAAAAAATATTGTAGCAATTGGGAACTTCTCAAATTAGGATTTTTTTTAGGAGGTACTGTAGCGAGTTTGCAAAAAAGAGGAAAGCTGAAGAGGATAACATTTTATTTAAAATATCTACTTTGTTATCTAAAAGAATAGAAGAATTATCAGAATTCGATAAAGCAGAACTAACAGAAACTTAAGCTAGAGGAAATTTACAAACAAAAGGCTGAAGGTGCTTTTATAAGGTCTCGAAGAAAATGGCTTGAAGAGGGCGAAAAGAGCTCTGCTTATTTTTTTAGACTTGAGAGGCACAAGCTAAAAATAATCATATTGAAAAATTGAGGATTAAAGATAATATTTGGAGGACCCTAAAATTATTGCAAATTTTTGTCCTGAGTTTTTAATAGTAATTTGTATGCTTCTAATTTCTGTCAACAATCTACATCTGAGTTGTTGAGTCCTTACATAATAAGAAGCAGATTAGTAATGAAGAGTTCAATAAATGTGAAGCCCCTCGTAGTTTACAAGAAATTACTGATGCAATTAACTCTTTGAAAATAATAAGTCTCCGGAACAGACGGTTAACGGCTGAGTTTTACAAAGCATTTAACAAACTTTTATTTCCTTTTTATTTGAAGTTTTTAAAGAGAGTATAGAAAGTGCCTTGCTTCCTCCGACTTTGTGTCAAGGACTTATAACTTTAATTTCAAACCAAATAAAGATCCCATGTTAAATGACAGTTGGCGGCCAATTACATTGCTAAATAACGATTATAAAATTTTTGCTTTGGTTTTATCAAAAAGATTAAAATGTGTTTTGAATAATTTAATTGATGAATGTCAATCTGGCTTTCTACAAAAAAAGCACATTTTTAATTATATATGTCTGGTTTTAGACATTCTAGATTATTCTGACTTTTTCTCCAATGATAACCTTATTCTCTTCTTAGACTACTATAAAGCATTTGATTCCCTGGAGCATGAATTTTTTGTTACAGACTCTTCGCAAGGTGGGATATGGTGACTTCTTTTGTAGATCTATTAAAATACTTTAAACTAATTGCAATAGCTTTATCAAACTCAGCAGTGGTACATCTCCTAGATTTGCTCTCAATCAGGGAGTCAGGCAGGGATGCCCAGTCTCCCCATATCTGTTTCTGATAGCTACCAAACTTCTAAATTTGCATATCAGAGAAAGCCCTTTAAAAGGAATAACTGTTGATGACACTGAAGTGGTAATAAGTCAGTTAGCCGATGACACCGTTTTGTTTTTGAAGGATGCCTCTCAGGTTGCGGTAGCATTAGAGACTATTGAGCCCTTTTCTAAAGCCTCAGGTCTTCGCCTTAACATAACAAATGTGAGTTACTCCCAGTTGGTATTGTTTAGATCCTTATTTGTAATATTCCTGTAAGAGAGAGTGTTACTTATTTGGGAATTAAAATAATCAAAGATGAAAATATTAGATGCCCTTCCAATTTTTCTTCCGATTATTGAAAAGACACGGAGGTGTTGAACCATTGGTTGCAAAGGGATTTTATCACTCAAAGGCAGTTCTGCTTACTAAAGCAGAAGGCATCTCTCGATTATCATATGCCGCACAATCAATCTCTGTTGACAAACACACGAGTAAACTAATTGACGGTATGTTGACAAAATTATTGTGGAAAAACAAAATTCATTATATTAAAAAATCAGTAATACTGAATTCATATGATACAGGCTTTGAATTTTATTGATTTTAGCTCTATAAACAGTAACTTTAAAATAATTTGGATAAGACAATATCTTCAAAATTCTTCATCTATTTGGAATATAATTCCTAGATTATTTTCTCTCATTTGGGTGGCATAGAATTTCTTTGATGTGTAATTATAAAATTGAAAACTTCCAATCAAACTCTCTAAATTTTACCAACAATTACTTACTTCCTGGAGACTTATTTATAACACAACTTCTCCCCTCAAAGCTTTCTTATTTGGAATAATGTCAATATTTTGTATAGAAATAAGTATTTTTTCACAATTGGTTAGTAATGGGTTGTTTATTAGTGAATCAGTTATTTAACAATGAAGGGAATTTAT
Organism: Ptychobarbus kaznakovi; assembly: GCA_027422405.1. NCBI lineage: Eukaryota > Metazoa > Chordata > Actinopteri > Cypriniformes > Cyprinidae > Ptychobarbus > Ptychobarbus kaznakovi. The sequence continues at coordinate 5,152 of JAPDDN010000664.1, forward strand.
TTACGTTTGCAGACTTTGTTCAAGATACAAATACCCATTAACATGAAAAGAATTCACGGTGCTACTAGGGCCATACCTACGGGTGTACATATGCTGTTCACAAATGCAGTGTTAAAAACATCCGCACTTTCTGTCTGTCCTTCTAGACCTGAAACATACATCAGTCGGCTCTCTCTGTTTTCTCTGGGTTAAAACCTAAAAATCATCAAATTAGATCCTTGTTTTTAAAAGATTATTTCTATGCCTTATGTTATTTTCTACTGGAACAATATCTTTAATAATGTAAATTGGCTCAAGTTGGTCATTACCTCAAAAATCCCTCCTTACAAATAAGGTTAAGGAAATCTCATATAATTTAAAACTTCAAAAGAATTCCTACAAAAATATTTAATTGATATTGATTTAAATGCTCTTTTTTGTGAATGCTCCACCGAAACAATTTCTGATTTGTTTTGGTCCTGCCAATATACCCAGTATTTTTGGAATAAATGTGGAAGTTTTCATTGCTGATAATATTTTAAAAATAATTTTCTTTATCATATAAACATTGATTTTGGGTTGTTATATAAAGGATCGCTCTTTAAAGGATGTTGGTTTTATTATAAATTGTATTTTTTTTTATGTAAATTTCACATTCATAAATGTAAGTTTACAAAAGGTAAACCTCTTTTTATGGTGCTTGAAAAGGAGATTAAAATGTATATAGATGTGATGTCAAAATCTAAAAATAGTAAAGCAATTAAAACTATCAATATATGCTCCTCCTTTAACATTTTCACATAATATAATTTAAAAAAATAAAATACAATGAATGGTGCTGACCTGCAAAGTATATTTTCTGTATTTAAATTTTACTGTAATATCCTATGGAAATGTAAATATATGTATACTTTATATCTGTATGTAAACTAATGCTTATGTACCCTCTATTCTTGTATTTGTTTTTTTGTTTGTTTGTTTTTAATTATTTTCTCTCTCTCCTTTGTTCCTTCTTGTTGAGGCATGTGAAATGTTTTTGTTATATAGTGGACTATGGCACTGTACATGCTATTTGTTGACAATAAAGCATAACAAAAAAAAAATTACGAATCCTCGTACATGACTAACTTTATTAATGCACGTGCAGAATAAAGGACTGAATCAGCTGCATGACTCTCTCTGCTGCTGTCCTCTGGAGGAAAACATCCTTTTGGTTGAGTTTGAGTGTTTTCAAGTAAATCATATCATCATTGACATATGTAATCGAGTTCGGTTGGTTTGAGGGTTTGGCCTCCAGCACAAGAGATGCGTTCGACATCAATGACATCAAAGTATCGCGAGAGCAGACGGATTCTTAAGCTTTCGAATCGCTCTCGCGATACTTTGATGTCCTTCTTTTTTATATTTTTTTATTGCTTGAACATACAAAACACTAATTAACAAGTCAGAAAATTCTTGATACAATAAAAAAAAGTCAAAATAGTAGCATAACAAAAAAATACAAATAAACAAAATACACATAACATAAAAATAAATATAATAAAAAAAATTTAAATACATTAAAATAAATAAGGCAATACATGGGGCTTAATCATCAAAAACACCTTCAAAAGGCCACACAGTTCAAGGGCTTTTTCAGAGCGCATGATTTTCAAGGATTTGAAGAAGATCATTCAATCTTGCTGGAAAAGTACTAAAGTGGGAGGGTTAGTAAAGAATCTACATTTATGAATGCCAAAATCACAATATTATTAATCAAAAAATTCAACATCACTATTCCGACAAAAGGACAAATATTTTAGAGTTTTAAAATCAAAGTCAGGTATTACATACTTCAGACTTTACCAAGCATAAAGGTCATCCCATATTTAAAAAAAATAATAATTGCATAAATAAAACAAATGTTCCAATGACTCTATGACTGCTTCACAAAAAGTGCTTTCATTACAATCCAGTGTCTGAAGAACTCATTACAGAGATAGATATCGTTAATAATTCATCTTTTGCCTTTGGTAGAAGTGGACAATAGATAAATCTTGTTCTAATACGAACCACTTTATCAAAAACAATGGGTCTCTTCTTTACTTTTGAAGGAAAATCTGCATATTTACTAATGTTCTTAAAACCTTATTATTACAGCTATGCTCTGTAAAATTAATACCAGAGATGATATGATTACCTAATCTTGGTATCACAGGTGAATAACACAATGCACCTTTAATCGACTGAGCCAAAGCAGCAGGAACAGCTTTCAACAAATCCTGCATACAAATAGTATTGTATTTTTCACAAAAATCATCATAACCAATGAAATATCCATTCCAATCCATAATGTGCACAACGGACCAGACAACTTTCTCCATCCAGTCCTGAAAAAACACAGATTTCCTCTTAATAAGAATATAATTATTTTTCCACAAAGAGCAACTATGCGGAGAAAAGTCGTTTTTGTATATAATAATACCTGACTATGGAAAGATGATAATTTACAATTTTATTTAAATGGCTCAAAATCACACCTTAAAAGGAAATCAATGCCCCCAACAGTGTCGGGGGGGGGGGGGTAACGCATTACAAGTAACTCGAGTTACGTAATAATATACTTTTTTCAAGTAACTAGTAAAGTAACGCATAACTTTTTAATTTACTAGAAAATATCTGAGTTATTTTTCTCCATTTATTGATGACAGTGCGCTGTGTGAACATGATCTTACTGTAGATCTAATCTAGACTAAATATGAATGTGTATTAATTCATCCCACTCGCAAAAAACAGATTCAGTATTCATCAAAATGAATTAAAACAGTGAAACACAAACTCAGAATATGACGCAAACCTGCAATAATTAAATATGTTAAACAACACAAATATATCTAATCTCATTTTATTAACCGATGTGTTTGCTGCTGACCTTTGATGATCCAGTTCAACCATACTAATAAGCAAAAATCACTTTAGATAAACTATTAATTGTGCTTCATTGTTTTTAACTGCTGAAGAGTGTTTAACTTCTCCTGTGTTCTTCTGTACAGATGTGATTTACTCGTCCTTCAGTCTGAGGTTTATTCATTACACTTTTTGGTGTGAAAGGCTTTTACATTTGCTATAAATATAACTTATTGTATTAACCCTTATGTGCTGTTGGGGACGTTTTCATCCACTAAGGGGTGCTGTTGAGTGTTAATTTGGCCACAACTTTTTCTGTGTTTCAGCAAATGGAATGAATTTTGGTGACAAATCTTATTTTTACACATATTTTAGGAAAATGCTTTGAATTTTTTCAAAAACTCAACAATGCACTCTGGACAAATTCACTACCCTTTCGTTATGTTCGGGATTAAAACAGCCACTACATTAGACTGCTATAAAAATGTATCAGATAAATATTTTTTTTCATTTTTTTTTGCATAAATCTATTAATCAACCTCAGTCCTGATCAAAACTACTAAAATTTGAAAAAAATTCCAGGATTTTTACTCTTTAATTGCCAAGTTCATAAGTGATGTCACTGATTTTGGGAAAAAAATACACAAAATTACTTATTTTCAATATAAAAAGTAATTGTGGACTGGATTTTGTTTTACTTTTATCACAGTCTTGGGCATGTCCAAGATTAGTAACAACATTGGCTTTGATGCATTGTTAGTTTTTGAGCAGCATCAGATTTACATTTTTTCTCCCTCATTTACTGTTCGTGGCTGTTTTTGCCCCATTGTCTTCCATTATAACGACATTTTTTGATTGTAAAGCCATGACACCATATAATCATGCATTTTTGATTGTTGGTGGTTTTCCCAGTTAGGAAGAGATACAATTTTACATTTTTACTGTTGATCACGAGGTAGCACCATTAACCCTTTAGATAGGCCTGTGCAAAAAAACGCTTAGTTTTATATGGAGTTATATGGAGTATAACAGCATGTTATTGTGAGTGTGTGTGTGTGTGTGTGTGTGTGTGTGTGTGTGTGTGTGTGTGTGTGTGTGTGTGTGGTGTGTGTGTGTGTGAGAGAGAGACTTTTGCGCACTTAATGTGCCTTGATGGTCTGAGAAAATCTAAATATGCACCTCAACTCTCAGAACTACACGGAGTAAACAAAAACAAAGTAAGTGTATTTATGCACCTGCTGCCTTTTGATGGTGAGAAGTACACATGCCTATGTGTGAAATGCTTGTCTTTGCTTGATGGTAAAGCCAGTTTAAAACCTTAAAATCCCTCAGTGATACACTTTTCCATTTTTTCTGTAAAAAATCTACTCTGCATCAGATATATGAACATAATTTATTATGAACCAAAATGCAAAACAACTTCAAATAAACTGAACAATGGTGCAAGAGTTGAGATAGATGGAGAACTAAACAATTAAACTAACTATTTAGTGTGTATGTGTGCACGTGTGTGTGTTCAGTCTTTCCAGCAGGACTCGCAGCATATAACATGGTGCTCTTTTGCAAGTGTGTGCACCACAACAGATGCAAGGGCTGACTGTTCTTTTTTTGTCCTGTGCACCACTTGCGTGTCCCCCTCTTCACTCCTGAGCTGCTGGTGTCTGTGGATTTGTGTCTGGAGGGACAGCTGCAGGAGACTGAATCTCTCTCACCCGTGCAGCAGCAACCGGTGCGCGAGGAAGGTGCTCTCTCCTCAATATTGTCAAAACACAAACTGTATCTTTTAAATTTATCTCTAATAAGCACATGAATTCGGTAAAAATTAACAGGAATAGGATGCATGTAGAAACAAATGTGTAATGGCATATACCTTGTGTAGATTTCCGACACTTCCCTTGCAGCGATTGTAATCTGTGACAATACATACTGCAGCTCGCTGGAGGGGTCAGGCTGCATAATCATTTCTAAAACTTCGGTACAAATCAAGTCCTTTCTCATGTGCTTGCTGCTCTTCTCACCATCAAATGACCAGCAGTATGGTGTGCAAGGGTTTAAAATCCACTTACCTTGTCTTTGTTTAGTCTGTACTTCTCACCATCAAAAGGCAGCAGGTGCATAAATACACTTACTTTGTTTTTGTTTACTCCATGTAGTTCTGAGAGTTGAGGTGCATATTTAGATTTTCTCAGACACATCAAGGTAAGTGCGCAAAGGTCTCTCTCACACTCTCTCTCTCTTTCACACACACACACACACACACGCACACGCACTCGCACTCGCTCACGCGCACGCGCGCACACACACACACACACACACGCACTATAACATGCTGTTATACTCCATATAACTCCATATAAAACTAAGCGTTTTTTTTGCACAGGCCTATCTAAAGGGTTAATGGTGCTACCTTGTGATCAACAGTAAAAATGTAAAATTGTATCTCTTCCTAACTGGGAAAACCACCAACAATCAAAATGCATGATTATATGGTGTCATGGCTTTACAATCAAAAAATGTCGTTATAATGGAAGTCAATGGGGCAAAAACAGCCACGACAGTAAATGAAGAAAAAATGTAAATCTGATGCTGCTCAAAAACTAACAATGCATCAAAGCCAATGTTGTTACTAATCTTGGACATGCCCAAGACTGTGATAAAAGTAAAAAAAAATCCAGTCCACAATTACTTTTTATATTGAAAATAAGTAATTTTGTGTATTTTTTTCCCAAAATAAGTGACATCACTTATGAACTTGGCAATTAAAGAGTTAGAATTAAATTTTAGTAGTTTTGATCAGGACTGAGGTTGATTAAGAGATTTATGCCAAAAAAATTGAAAAAAAATATTTATCTGATACATTTTTATAGCAGTCTAAAGTAGTGGCTGTTTTCATCCTGAACATAACGAAAGGGTAGTGAATTTGAACAATGCACAAGGGTTAAAAACAAACAATCAAGCCCTGCTCATATTTAAAAAGTAGCGCGAAAGTAACACATTACTTTCCATAAAAAGTAACTAAGTAATGTAATTAATTACTTTTTTAGGGAGTAACGCAATATTGTAATGCATTACTTTTAAAAGCAACTTTCCCCAACACTGGCCCCCAAGAGAATCATTTTAGAGGAAAGGCTAAACCAAACAGAATGTCTATTTCTAAGGAAGGCTTGGAGCGAACACACTGAGCTTTTCAAACGTCCCACCTGTTGTGCTTAAACCACCTGATCAGTCACGTGACTCCACACAGCTGCACGAGTGTGTGTGTTTATTTATTTGTTTGTTTATTTTGTTCCCATAACTTTCACTAGCAGGTAGGTTATACAATTGGGATAAAACATTCTTAAAACGTTATTATAACAATATTAATATTTGATATACATTCTCAGAATGTTCTTATCGCGTTATTATTATTGCTGATTTTTTTATGTTTGCAGAAAAGTTGTTGTTTGTTTTGCTGTTAATAAAAAAAAAATCTTAAAACATATTCTTGTTAGTTAAGTAGAGTTTAGTTCAATAAAACAACTTTGTCTTTATGTATTTTATTAAAGGTTCTAACAAAACTGTACTTTTTAAATGCAATTTCAAAAAAAATTATGAATCGGCATATTATTAAAAAAATGTGAATATTTAGTTGACACTGTGTTATGATTCGAGTGCCACATCTACTTAACGACCAATGCAACTCTAAATACAATTTAATTTCAAAGTTATTGCATACAGATATGTTTTAATATTTAGTAATTCAGTCACTTGCAAAATCATAAAATATTTTGTTCGGAAATTAAAGAAATTTTAGATTTGCACTATAAATATTGTATCATTATCAACACATATTAATGACATTAATACGGACCGTTTTAAAACAAATGTTCGTGGAGCGATGCGGGTCTTTCATAAATCATATATTTTTTTAATCATGTATGAATGATGAACGAATGCAAGCTCTGAAGCAATCTGAGCTGCGTTCAGCCCCAAAATGTAGTGAAACACACCTGATGACACACACACACACACGGTACACACACTTACACAAACAGACTTCGTACTTCCGCTGGACGTTGCGGCGCTCCCATATATCTCCGGCTTCCGGAGAGCAGAGCCGTGACGTAGGGGTTTGGTAGTATAGGTTAGGGAAATATAAAACCCTTGCTCAAGGGCCCGAACAAGACGAGTGTTTGGTTCTCTGCACCTCAGTTGTGGACAATTCCTGCTCTCATTTAACCCATCCAAGGACACACACAGTAGTGAACTGAGATTCGAACCCACAACCTCGGTTACAAGTCCAACGCTCTATCCACTAGAGCCATGACTGCCTCCGTTATCAACCGTTGATATATCATCCGTTACCGATCGTTAGCGAGAAACTGGAGAGGCTAAGGGTGAATCCCAATTCTCTGTCTTACCCCTTCCCCTTAGTTTTGCGCGTTCACGTGAGAGTAAGGGCTGTCCCAAATCTGGATTTGATGGAGTGGTAGGGGTAAGGGGAAGGGGTAGATAGCCCTTAAAACCAAGCATTTTCTCGAGCTTACTTGAAACCAAGGGGTACCCAGAACAAACTGCGGCCAGATCATCACGAGTCCCATAAATGTAAATATTTTCGGCTTAAATAATTGATTTAAAAATTACGACAGTCTTGTTTTGTGCTCTACACAGTCCTGTACATATATATTTGCAACCATGTTCTTAATTGAAACGTTTTTAAAAATCTATATTTTTCCACGCTAACGTTACATTGCTGATTTGCACAACAGTCCCGCACTTCTCTGACTAGAGAAAACATCACTAAAACCCACGCAATCGACACACACACACTTGCAGACGTTTGTGATCAACACTTGCCGCCTCTGGTGACGTAGCAGCCAGCTAGAGATGATGTATGATGACGTAACAGTAACCAAGTGGCCTCTCGTTTCATAGGGGTATGTTTTCACCCCTAGCGCTTACCACTCGATTTCGAGGGACAAGGGCTAGGGGTAAGACGAAGGGGAAGGGGTAAGACAGAGAAATGGGATTCACCCTAAAGTCCGGCAAGGTGATAATTGGGATTGTGTCCTCTTTGGTTGCCCTCATGGACGATCAAAACTCGGTCCGTGTGCTGCACAGCTCGGCGTGCACAATGATCCAGAAATCATGGAGGGGAATTTTAACCTTATTTTTGGCATCCGAATCATGGATTATCAATCCAAAATGGCGAGCTATGTTGGCATCAACCCTATACCAAGACAACCTTGTCGCCATTGTCATTGACGAGGCATGCGTCGCATACAAATGGTGAGTTTGCATACACGACTTTGGTTATTAACCACAACAAGTTAATTAATGTCCACATCAGCTCAGTTCAAGGCGGCTGAGCCGACACATAACATACGTCATAACCGATACCGATCCGATACCAAAAATTCTGAGTATCTACCGATACCGATATCGATCCGATACAGCACAGTTTTTGAAAATCAGTGTATCATTTCTATATCTCAGTGTGTGTGTTGACCTGCTCATCACTCTTTTGTGTTTCACACACAATCTACTAAACATAGACAACTTTACTGTAAAGAAAAACAGCAAATGAATGAATATGTAATAATAATCTATGACAAAAAATACTTTTATTATCTACGTTAGTGGATAATTCAATAGAAAAAGCTACTCTAGAAAAATCATGAGTGCACAATAAATTATAAAATCTAAAAATAGTGAAAATAACTTTCTGTTATTATTTCTAATGTTGTTCCAATGTGAAACCCAGTGGAGATTTTTAGCATGTGCCGGCCATACTTCACAATATGAACGTGGATATGTACAGATGCACCATGACACATTACAGTTTTTACTTTTAGACACGTTTCTCGGTATTATAACGGGTCCTTTTCAAAACTCTTCACACAGTTCTCTTGCAGCTTTCAGCACAGCTGCTAATTTCACATTCACAATTAACATACAGTCTCAAATCATTCTTCATAACATCAGCAAACACACTTTAGCATGACAACAGTAACGTTACACAGTGCTTTCTCTTGTTAAAGTCCTTTACAAAACATGTTCAGAATTCACTGTAATATATTTACATGTGTCTGAATGAAATTGAATGACTAACACGTCTATCAACACATCAATTAGTGTCGATAGAATATATTTCATGCAGGTATTACTATAGAAATGTCTTATTGATTTGTAAAGAGCATGTGAACGTGCAGACTGGCTTATAGCTACATTGAGTTTTGTGTCTGAATGAGAAACAAATGCATTTTGTGCCAAAGCGATGGGATCCACAGTTAAGTTAAGCGGCTGCTCGGGGCCCCTGTGGCCACTAGAGGGCCCCCAAAAGTAGCTGACATGAATTAAAGTTTATTTAATTTTTTTATTTGTGATATATAATTAAGGTAGGATATTTAACAAACTATATGTGTCTCTGGAGCACAAAACCAGTCTTAGGTCGCTGGGGGTATGTTTGTAATAATAGCCAACAATACATTGTATGGGTCAAAATTCAACAGGGGAGTGGGGTTGTGGCACAAATCAGGAGTGCGTTTTGTTGTTGTTTTTTAGGTCAAAACATAAGCAAATATCCTTGACATTAAATGTGTTTGTCTACTGTGTAAAAACAACTTTTCTGTGTTTATAGTTTTGTAATAAAAATAAGCTTCTGGTTCATAAACTGATAACAGCTTAACATTATTTACCTTAGCCTACCTTTAGGGTCTTTCCTATTATATTCCAATACCATTATGCCTAATAGAGTTGTTGTTTTATATATACAAATGCTCTCTGCTGTGTTTAATGTTTATTATAAAAAAGTGTGACGTGTTATAAAAGTACAACGATTAATATCTATGTTGTTAAAATAATATTCTGTTCTGTAAATGCATTGTCTGATACTTTTCAGCACACCACATTAAGTACGCCTACTTTTTAAGACTTTGAATGTTAAAATGCAAATTAACACCTGGCCACTCTTGTAAGTTTGCAGCTGTTATAATTAAACATCACAGAAGGGTAAAAACATGCCAGGCAGGGAATGGTCGCAAGCAACACAGCTACAACAAACAAAACCAATAATGGTTGTGTTAGATTTATAATGTGTAAATAATCAAGCTTTGAAACTAATCAGTCATGTTGGCGGCACAGATTTGCTTAGGGTCTCAGAAAGGCTTGGGGAGGCACAAATAGAATTCAGCTTAAGGCCCTAGAAAGGCTTGGGCCGGCACAAATAGAATTATGTTTAGGGCCCCAGAAAAGCTTGGGGTGACACAAATAGAATTATGCTTAGGGCCCCAGAAAGGCTTGGGGTGGCCCAAATAGAATTATGCTTAAGGCCCCAGAAAGGCTTGGGCCAGCACAAATATAATTCTGTGTAGGGCCCCAGAAAGGCTTGGGGCGGCCCTAATAGATTTCTGCCTAGGGCCCTAGAAAGGCTTGGGCCAGCACAAATAGAATTCTGCTTAGGGCCCCAGAAAGGCTTGGGCCAGCACAAATAGAATTCTGCTTAGGGCCCCAGAAAGGCTTGGGCCAGCACAAATATAATTCTTCTTAGGGCCCCAGAAAGGCTTGGGCCGTCCCAAATAGAATTATTCTTAGGGCCCCAGAAAGGCTTGGGCCAGCACAAATAGAATTCTGCTTAGGGCCCCAGAAAGGCTTGGGCCGTCCCAAATATAATTCTGCTTAGGGCACCAGAAAAGCTTGGGGCGACACAAATAGAATTCTGCTTAGGGCCCCAGAAAAGCTTGGGCCGGCCCAAATAGAATTCTGCTTAGGGCCCCAGAAAGGCTTGGGTGGCCCAAATAGAATTCTACTTAGGGCCCCAGAAAAGCTTGGGGCGACACAAATAGAATTTTGCTATTTGAAGCCCCAGAAAGGCTTGGGTCAGCCCAAATAGGATTCTGCTTAGGGCCCCAGAAAGGCTTGGGCTGGCCCAAATATAATTCTGCTTAGGACCCCAGAAAGGCTTGGGGCAGAACAAATAGAATTCTGCTTAGGGCCTCAGAAAGGCTTGGGCCACCACAAATATAATTCTGCTTAGGGCCCCAGAAAGGCTTGGGCCGGCACAAATAGAATTCTGTGTAGGGCCCCAGAAAGGCTTGGGCGGCCGAAATAGATTTCTGTCTAGGGCCCCAAAAAGGCTTGGGCCAGCACAAATATAATTCTGCTTAGGGCCCCAGAAAGGCTTGGGCCAGCACAAATATAATTCTGCCTAGGGCCCCAGAAAGGCTTGGGGCGACCCAAATAGAATTCTGCTTAGGGCCCCAGAAAGGCTTGGGCCGGCACAAATATAATTCTGCTTAAGACCCCAGAAAGGCTTGGGCCAGCACAAATATAATTCTGCTTAGGGCCCCAGAAAAGCTTGTGCCGGCTCAAATAGAATTCTGATTAGGGCCCCAGAAAGTCTTGGGGCGGCACAAATATAATTATGTGTAGGGCCCCAGAAAGGCTTGGGCCGGCACAAATAGAATTCTGCTTAGGGCCCCAGAAAGGCTTGGGCCGTCCCAAATAGAATTCTGATTAGGGCCCCAGAAAGGCTTGGGGCGGCACAAATATAATTCTGCGTAGGGCCCCAGAAAGGCTTGGGCCGGCCCAAATAGAATTCTGCGTAGGGCTCCAGAAAGGCTTGGGCCGTCCCAAATAGAATTCTGCTTAGGGCCCCAGAAAGGCTTGGGCCGGCCCAAATAGAATTATGCTTAGGGCCCCAGAAAGGCTAGGGCCTGGTTAAGCTCACATAGATGCTGTTATGCTTCACTGTGTTTTTAACAAAATCATCACTACCCATTTATGGTTGCAAGTTCCTCATTTCTAAAATAGTTTAACAATTTGCAAACAGCGATGCAAAGTTTGAAGCAGAGTTTCTTATTAGTATGCCGTACATGTGGACGTACAAAGATATGCGGTTTGGCACGATAACGTATTATACAGTATACGGTTGCAAACATACACTTCATGAAACAACTCATAACTTTAAAACTACGCACCAGCTTGTACAAACCTTGAACCTTAGTCAAATACACATTGTCCCTTTCTGTGAGAATCAAACGCATGATGACACACTGCACCGTATAGAGAGCACTACTGAGACCACTTCAACTCAGTGTCCCACAAACCTCCTTTTGACGATCAGGAGTCATCCGGCAAGGCAGTGTCTGTTACAGCATGTGATATAAATAGAGGGGCGCGGATACTGTGAAATTCACAGTAACTTAAAGAGATCTTACAGTGGATGAAAAGCACTAGTCAAGAAACGTTCAAATACCTCGAGTTTGAACTGAAAAACAATAGAGTATAATTACTGTACACTAATCAATCAATCAATAAAATCAGCATCCTCTGCCAGATTACAGTAAAAGCACATGAGCTTCACACGTTAAAGCACATATGAAACACACGTAATGTGTTCTGTAATTAGGAGAAATGGGTCAGATATAGTGTGTTAGCAGTTGATTAATTATAAGAAGTGATTACTCCAGGCCTATAATGTTGAACCAACGCGGGAAACGGTTAGTTAGTTAGTTCAACTTCTTACGGTGGTTAAGCGATGAGAGGCATCGTTGTACGGGAAACACCCCCTCCCCCCTGGTGATTCTGAATGTGTGAATTTACCAAATAATGAAGACAGTGCAAAATAAGCCAAAATAACAGAAGTGCAAATAGACTAAACTGTGTGTGTGTGTGTGTGTGTGTGTGTGTGTGTGTGTGTGTGTGTGTGTGTGTGTGTGTGTGTGTGTGTGTGTGTGTGTGTGTGTGTGTGTGTGTGTGTGTGTGTGTGTGTGTGTGTGTGTGTGTGTGTGAGAGAGAGAGAGAGTGTGAGAGAGAGAGTGTGAGAGAGAGAGTGTGAGAGTGTGTCTCACACTCTGTGACTAACCGTTTCTCGCGTTGGTTCAACATTATAGGTTGACCCATTTCTCCTAATTATGGAACACATTATGTGTGTTTCAAAAGTGACTTTAACATGTGAAGAGTGAGCGTGTGAGAGAGAGAGTGTGAGAGTGTGACTCTCTCTGTGTGTGTGTGTGTGTGTGTGTGTGTGTGTGTGTGTGTGTGTGTGTGTGTGTGTGTGTGTGTGTGTGTGTGTGTGTGTGTGTGTGTGTGTGGTGTGTGTGTGTGTGTGAGAGAGAGAGAGAGAGAGAGAGAGTGTGAGTGTCTCTCTCTCTGTCTGTGTCTGTCTGTCTGTCTGTCTGTCTGTCAGTGTCTGTCGTGCGTGCGTGCGTGCGTGCGTGTGTGTGTGTGTGTGTGAGAGAGAGTTTGAGAGTGTGTGCGTGTGTGTTCACAGTGGGAGGTGAAGAAGACTTACACCCTCTATTTCCCCTTTTTGCAGTCATGCGTGCTCGAGTCGTGATGCTTGTGAGATAAGCTTGACTTCTGTTCTTCCTCTTAAAGTTATGAACTAATATTTGAGCTGCAGGTGAAGCTGGCATCGTGCGTCTCAGGCGACAGACAGATCATCATTTCATGAGCTGTAAGTACAACAATATTTCTAGATCCGTACAATCCTTCAGTGTCTCTTTCTGAACGTTCAGAGTTAACAAGAAGGAATAAACACGAGAGAGAGAGAGAGAGAGAGAAAGTGTTTTTGTTGATGACAAACTCAATCTAGAGTCTGTTAAAGAGGAGGCTAGAAGCTCAGTAATTTTGAGTTAAACTTACACAAATGCTAGCTTTTGTTAAAATATTTTGACTCAACAAAAGCACACTGACACCAGACAAGAGTCAGAAGGCCGATTTGGACTTAAAGACTGAACTGTGTTGACCGAACAAGAGAATTTTAAAGAAACATCAGGTTAGGGGCAAGTTGTCACATGTTTTATATTCTGTCATTTTAACACATTTTAATAGAATAAAATAAAGCTGAAAGAATAACAACTTAGTAAATGTAATAAATTAGAAAAATACATGAACAGTATAAAGTGAAGGGTGACAACTAGCCCCGCTATATCACAGAGCTGCCAGATAAAGTCAGGCCTGTCAGAGGAACACACTGAGCCGTTGTTTGGCAAGATTCCAGTTTTACACTGAGATCAAACGTGTGTTTCGGTGAAGCAAATCTGTGAGCAATAACAATACACAGATGACAGGAAAGGCTTTGCATTGGTGCAGCTGCAGCGCTGCAGAAACGCACGGAAGCAGGTGAGCAGAACGGGAGCTGCTTACAGTACAAACCTCACAGCATTCAGGGGAAATTCTGCTTCAGACGCTTCACAAACCCTCTGCAGAATATACACAATCGACATCATTTTAACAGAATACAGGTGAGGTCAAAAGTATTCACCCCCCTTTCAGAATCACTAAAATCAGAGGGATCATACAAAATGCATGTTATTGTTTATTTAGTACTGACCTGAATAAACCTCCTGAAAAAAAACATATATATAACCCTGCCAAAAACAAAATAGAAATGTAATGGATTTAATGGTTATAATTGGTTTTAATGGAAACTATAATGGTGTACACTGGTATGTGATGGATTCTATTGGTGGGATGTTAAATCTTATTGGAAAAATGTCCAAAATACACTAAAACATTTAATTTTGTAATTTTTTACTGGAAAAAGATAATGGTTTATTATGGTATTTTAATGGAAACCATTGGAATTTCTGTGATGGATTCTATTGGGCTTCTATTGTTTTTTTTCACAGGGAAGATATTTCACATTAACGATGTTTTGGACTTATGAACAACTATCACTAAACAAAACAAAAAACAACAGCTGTGGATCATTCAGATAACAAAACAGTATAAAGAATCAAACTTAGTAATCATTTAGTGTGTAAACTTTTGAACGGTGTCATTTTGTTTTTATAAATTCAACTATTATTTTCTCTTGTGGACTTTATGTAAACATTTTTTATGTGAAATATCTTATTCAAGTCATTACTAAATAAACAAAAACATGCATTTTGTATTATCCCTCTTATTTTTGTAAAATAATTAACATTTTGCAGATTCTAAAAGGGGGATGTAAACTTTTGCCCTCAGCTTTTAGTCGGTATCATGAAAACGGCATGTTATGTGTTACACATAACAATTATATATTAACCCCACAGGACAAAATAGACAAAACGTTTAATTACCCTTAAATCGTAATACCGTGTGTCGATGATCCATGCCTGTTTTTTATGTTTTGTGATAGTTGTTCACGAGCAGTTCATCTGCCCGCAGTTTTGTGTGTTTGAACCCTTTTCAGCGTATGATTTTAGATCCATCTTTTCACACTGAGGACAATTGAGAGACTCAAACACAACTATTACAATGAAAACATTCACTGATGCTCCAGAAGGGAATGCAATGCATTAAGAGCCTTATATTATATTTATATGAATATAAAAACTTATGATCAGAATGATGACGTATGTTTCATATTTTGTTTAGGGTTTTTTTCATGTATTTCTGCCGTTGAGAAGCTACATAAATCACTAGCGTTTCTCAGAAGACCAAGTAAGATCCAGTTCAACATGTTTAACCATCATCTTAAATTAAAAGTTCAAAGTCACTTCAATGAGGAAATTTATTTTAAAACTTGACGTTTTACTTTTAAGTGTTTAAATTAATTTACATGTGGAAACATTTTGGTCAGATGACTTTGACTTTTAATTGAATGCCGTTTTGACGCAGTATTCATACATTAACCACTACGATTTCTCAAACATGACGTTGTCAAAGTTGTAAGAAGTCCTGAGAAATTATGCTTTCCTTAAATAGTTTTCAAACAGAAAAGTTATTTGTGTATGAAAAGCGACCTGATTAATCATAATTCCTATCAAATAAACTCAGTGGACTTATTAGTATGTAAATAAATACATAAATGCATGGCTGCAAGTCCAATTATAATTTATTTATTTATCGTTTTTGTTTTTTTACACTTGCTAAGACACAATTCTCAATATAGGTCACTTTATCAAAACTTTCCACACAGTTCTCATAACAAACTTCCATCTTCACGGCAGTTATTGCACATTAAACATGCAGCTAAACTACCAAAAACGCTTCATGCGTGTCATAAATTAAGATATTACTGCTCCTACATAATTTTTAACAACAAATAGATGTAAAATATCTATTTAGGAGTCTTGGACCTTTCCAACAATATATAACTTATCATGATTATATTAGGATTTAATGGTAATATATTATAAAATTAGGCGTCCAGTATACGGGACGGTGAAAATTAAGGGGTTTAATAAATAATTAACAAATATTATATAATGTTTAACTAATCATTACTATTCACATATCTAGAAATATGATATTATGTGCTTGTTAATGTTAACTAATGAACGTATTACTTAATAAATGTTTAACAGATGTAAACGGAAATTCTTACAAATGTCATTAAACTTTTAATTAATTAATACGATCATGCATTTAAAAATAATAATAATAATCTGTCTGCAAAGGTCATATATTTTTTTTGTTGTGTAGACTTTTACTGTGAGCACATCTTAAAATAATGTATTAATTATTTGTAATTTTTTTTGCAGTACCCAATCTTAAGTGGATATTATTCATAATTTGTAAATGTTTATAAACATTTATAAAAAAAAATGTGTCTTTATTGGCACTGGATTTTTAGATACTTTAACAATGTTTGTGTTAGTTTAGCTAAATGTTTGATAAAGACATGTCACATGCTGCAATATGGGTGCAAAACATGTTTTTATCATCTCAATATTTATATTAGTGGACTATTGTCATTAAACAGAATATTTATTGAGTCATACATGAACAGGAGGGGGGGAGTCAAGAAAATACATCATTTATCATTAATTAATCAACCTGTCTGCATAACTCACACCTAAACAGCAGCAAAGGTGTTGTGTATTAAAAAAAAGCTTTTAATAATTATATAACATCTGTTAAAATCATATGCATTTTAGAAGTTTAATGAGATTTACATGAAATAATAATTATTAGGTAACGGGTAACACTTTACAATAAGGTGTCATTTGTTAGCATTAGCATTAGAACAAACAACGAACAATGCATTTATTACAGTTAATAAAAATACAGTTATTTATTGTTTACAGTGCATTAACTAATGTTAAGCTTGTGAATTTAATAATGCATTAGTAAAATTAACATTAAATAAGATTAATAAATGCTGTAGAGTTATTGTTCAAGTTTACTAATGTTAAGTGTTGTTTAAAACATGTATTAGTAAACATTAACAAGCACATTATTTAGCGTCTCTAGATATGTGAATGTATAGGAACCACCCTGCTAAAAAAACAATAGAAGCCCAATAGAAACCATCACAGAAATTATAATGATTTCCATTAAAACTCCATTATTAGCTTTTTCCAGTAAAACCATTACAAAATTCCTTTTTGTAGTGTGTTTTGGGCATTTTCCCAATAAGATTTAACATCCCACCAATAGAATCCATCACATACCAGTAGACACCATTATAGTTTCCATTAAAACCAATTATAACCATTAAATACATTACATTTCTATTGTGTTTGGGCATTTCCCCAATAAGATTTAACATCCCACCAATAGAATCCATCACATACCAGCAGATTCCATTATAGTTTCCATTAAAACAATTTATAACCATTAAATCCATTACATTTCTATTGTGTTTGGGGCATTTTTCCAATAAGATTTAACATCCCACCAATATAATTCATCACATACCAGCATATACCATTATAGTTTCCATTAAAACAAATTATAACCATTAAATCCATTACATTTCTATTGTGTTTTGGGCATTTTCCAAATAATATTTAACATCCCACCAATATAATCCATCACATACCAGCAGACACCATTATAGTTTCCATTAAAACCATTTATAACCACTAAATCCATTATATTTATATTGTGTTTTGGGCATTTTCCCAATAATATTTAACATCCCACCCATATAATTCATCACATACCAGCATATACCATTATAGTTTCCATTAAAACCAATTATAACATTAAATACATTACATTTCTATTGTGTTTGGGGCATTTTTCCAATAAGATTTGACATCCCACCAATATAATCCATCACATACCAGTAGACACCATTATAGTTTCCATTAAAACCAATTATAACCATTAAATCCATTCCATTTCTATTGTGTTTTGGGCATTTTCCCAATAGAATTTAACATCCCACCAATATAATTCATCACATACCAGCATATACCATTATAGTTTCCATTAAAACCATTTATAACCACTAAATCCATTATATTTCTATTATATTTTGGGCATTTTCCCAATAAGATTTAACATCCCACCAATAGAATCCATCACATACCAGCAGACACCATTATAGTTTCCATTAAAACCAATTATAACCATTAAATCCATTACATTTCTATTGTGTTTTGGGCATTTTCCCAATAAGATTCAACATCACACCAATAGAATCCATCACATACCAGTAGACACCATTATAGTTTCCATTAAAACCAATTATAACCATTAAATCCATTACATTTCTATTGTGTTTTGGGCATTTTCCCAATAAGATTTAACATCCCACCAATAGAATCCATCACATACCAGCAGACACCATTATAGTTTCCATTAAAACCAATTATAACCATTAAATCCATTACATTTATATTGTGTTTTGGGCATTTTCCCAATAAGATTTAACATCCCAGCAATAGTTCAATTGTATAATTTTGCAAACATTGTGGGATAGTTATTGTTCTCTGAAACATCTGAAACAGGGAGTGATTAATAACATTGAAAAAACATTAGGCGAATGGCCAACTAAAATGTAAAACTTTCATTATTAATGTATAAATATTGTTTTGATAGCATTATTAATTAAAGAGCAGATAACTTAAATGTTTGTTAATGGGTCATTTTATAGAAATGTCGAAATATTACACTAACAAATATTTATTTACATTTTAAAATGAAACAATATATTATTTGAACAATTACACCTTCTTGAGCCATCAATGTGGATTTTTTTAAATTATTAATTATTGTATATATTTCCAAGCACCACACAACTGCTTGTCCACAGAGCAAAACTGAAATATATAATGAAAGTAGTGGTCCCTGATGACATCACTTGACTTTCTTCTTCCTATTTTCTGAAGATCTATGAAGAAAGTCCCATGATACGTCTTATTTTCAGTTATCAGACATTTTCTCATTTATCTCATGATTTCATATGAAGCTTTTAGTTGAACTCGCTGGTATGACCTGCTTTATTGATAGGGAATTATACAAAAAATAGAATTAAAATGTATTAAACTACTTAATATAGCGAGTATATCATGACTGACAACATGTGGTTTGATGTATTTCAGGAAAATATAGTAAAATGCATATTTCATTGGTGTTACTGTCATGGTGTCACCTTCTTTATGGGTAAATAAATGCATTAAAAAGATTAAAAAACATTAAGCAGTCATTTATGCGTATTCATAAAGACAAAAAATGCGGTCTGTTTTTAAATGTGGGAAAAGTAAATACATTTTAAGACATCTTCCCGTTCCAAAAGTGGATATTTGTGTAGAATAACCCTCATAACTTTGAGGAAATCTTGCCAGAATGTTATCAGAACGTTTCGTGTTCGCTGGACGTGGTTTTGGCTGTTTATAGGCCATCGGTTGTGCAAGCTTCCGATCAGAGGCTGTGTTGTGATGTCTGGCGTCTAGTGAAAATGTGGATGTCATCAGCTGTGTGAGAGATTGAGCAAAAGAAGAAAGACTGACAGAGATAGTCCTCGGTGCTCAGGACGGGTTTGGAGCGTCTCGAGGGTCAGTAGACGGCAGGACTGTGATGTGTGTGTGTGATCTGTCTCTTTCATGTGGTTGTGCTTTAGTGTGTGTTCAGCCGTGTTTGACTTGCATGTGGTTTGATGAGTTCTTGACTGTTGAAAGTTGCAGTATTCAGTGTTTCTCGTTCTAGTCTCTGAGTTGTCTCCGTCATGGAGGCGACAGGGAAATATGACTTCGCCGCCACAGCAGAGGACGAGCTGAGCTTCAGGAAGGGAGATATAATCAAGGTGTGTTTCAACATTTACATCAGCAGCACACATCTACAGCTCACTGCATGTACTGTGCACTCACCGGCCACTTTATTAGGTACACCTGTTCAATTGCTTGGTAACACAAATTGCTAATCAGCCAATAACATGGCAGCAGATCAATGCATTTAGACATCTAGATGTGATGAAGACGACTCAAACCGAGCATCAGAATGGGGAAGAAAGGGGATTTAAGGGACTTTGGACGTGGAATGGTTGTTGGTGCCAGACGGGCTGGTCTGAGTATTTCAGATACTGCTGATCTACTGGGATTTTCACACACAACCATCTCTAGGGTTTACAGAGAATGGTCCGAAAAAGAGAAAATATCCAGTAAGCGGCAGTTGTGTGGATGACAATGCCTTGTTGATGTCAGAAGTCAGAGGAGAATGGACTGACTGGTTAGAGATTATAGAAAGGCAACAGTAACTCAAATAACCAACCAAGGTCTGCAGAATACCATATCTGAACCCACAACACGTCGAACCCTGAAGCAGATGGGCAACACAGCAGAAGTCCACACCGGGTGCCGCTCCTGTCAAGTCAAGTCAAGTCAAAGTTTATTTCTATAGCACGTTTAAAAACAACAGAGTTGCACCAAAGTGCTGTACAACAAATACAATACAGCAAAAACAGTTTAAAAAAAAAATATGTATATATATATATATATTTTTTTTTTTAATCTAAGCCAAGTTGGCAACAGAGCCTTAAGCGGGCATTATTCAAAAGCCAGGGAGAACAAATAAGATTTAAGAGCAGACTTAAAGCTAGCTAGTGAAGGAGCGAGTCTCACATTTACAGGCAGACTATTTCAAAGTTTCGGGGCTGCAGCTGAAAAAGCCCGGCCACCCTTGGTTTTGCAGCGACAATGTGGGACCGTTAAAAGAAACTGATAACTGGACCTAAGAGCTCTTTGAGGAGAGTAAGCAATCAGAAGGTCACTGATATATTTTGGTGCAAGGCCGGCTAACGCCTTGTACACATAAACAGCTATTTTAAAATCAATTCTAAACTTTAAAGGAAGCCAATGTAAAGATGCTAGGATTGGAGAAATGTGATCCTTCTTTCTTGTTCCAGTGAGAAGCCTCGCTGCAGAATTTTGGACAATTTGTAAGCGAGAAATCGCCGATTGAGGCAGTCCCCAATAAAGGGAATTGCAGTAGTCCAAGCGAGATGTTATGAAAACATGTATTACAGTCTCCAAGTCTTTATGAGGCAACAACTGTTTCAACTTAGCAGCAACTGTCAGCTAAGAACAGTACACGGAGGATACAATTCACACCAGCTCACCAAAATTGGACAATAGGAGATTGGAAAAACGTTGCCTGGTCTGATGAGTCTCGATTTCTTCTGCGACATTCAGATGGTAGGGTCAGAATTTGGCGTAAAGATCATGAAAGCATGGATCCATCCTGCCTTGTCTCAACGGTTCAGGCTGGTGGTGGTGTAATAGTGTGAGGGTATTATATTGGCACACTTTGGGCCACTTGAGCATCGTTTAAATGCCACAGCCTACCTGAGTATTGTTGCTGACCATGTCCATCCCTTTATGACTACAGTGTACCATCTTCTGATGGCTACTTCCAGCAGGATAATGCACCATGTCACAAAGCTCAAATCATCTAGAGACTGGATTCTTGAACATGACAATGAGCTCACTTTACTCAAATGGCCTCCACAGTCACCAGATCTCAATCCAATAGAGCACCTTTGGGATGTGGTGGAACGGGAGATTCACATCATGGATGTGCAGACGACAAATCTGAAGCAACTGTGTGATTCTATCATGTCAATATGGACCAAAATCTCTGAGCAATGTTTCCAACACCTTGTTGAATCTATGCCACAAATAATTAAGGCAGTTCCGAAGGTAAAAGGGGGTCCAACCCGGTACTAGCAAGGTGTACCTAATAAAGTGGCCAGTGAGTGTATATACAGTATCACATATCCACCGATACACGCATGCATTCAACTAATTCAGTTATTCTGACACGCTCAGATACTTTAAACCAGAGTTTGTCCATTCCTCAGCAGCTCTTTCAGTGGTTTAATGATCACATGCTACTCTGTAGATTTTAGGCACCAATGACGAATGGTTCAGAGCAGAATTAAACGGCATGGAGGGATTCGTTCCTCGGAATTACATCATCATCCATTTCCCCAGGTAACAGACGTCATCTCACCGAAACACCACTGCCAGAGTCTGTGCCAATTTAACATTTAACCAATGAAGTGTACTAGTATCTATGTTCATGCTACTAGGACTTATTTGGGTAACACTTTATTTTAGGGTCTCTTAAATAGTTGCTTATTAGCATGCATATTACTAGAATTTTATCCATTTGTTATTCATAACTAAGCATATATTAATGCCTTATTCTACATCCCTAAATGTACCCAATACCTGAACTTAACAAATAACTTACTAACTATTAATGAGCAGCAAATTAAGAATGAATTGAAGGAAAAGTCGTAGTTAATAGTGGATAAGTGTTACCTCTATTTCATTAGG
>JAPDDN010000664.1:30000-35000 GCA_027422405.1 Ptychobarbus kaznakovi
GCAAAGTCAGAGTGTAAGCATTCCACTGGTTCCAGTGGTCTTTACCCGATGGATGTCTAGATGACGAGTTCCTCACTGGAGATCTGTCTCTGGGGCTCATCTATGTGTCCTAGACTCCGCTGACGTTCAGGGCTGTAGAGGTTGTCTTTGGGTGCTGATCCTCCATTTATGGCAGACTTTTGTTAAGTCAGTATAATCGCTGATGGATGGCTTCCTCTGAGGTCCTCCGAGGGGTTGTCATCATCTCTTCTCAGGTGTTCGGTCATCTCAGATCGTTTAAGGGTTGGATCCAGACTGAAGCTTGTGTAATTCCTAGCTACCACGGGATGTTAATCCCGTGGCAGAAACATAGAAACAATAAGACAATTAGCGTAGCAGTTGTTCCATCCAGGAATAACCCTGGATGAAATTATCAGTATAACCCAAGCTAAAGCATAATAAAGTGCATTTGTTCAGAAAGACTAGCAGTACAAGATTGTGAGATGCATTATATGAATGCTTGGCTAAAGAGATGTGTCTTTAATCTAGATTTAAACAGAGAGAGTGTGTCTGAACCCCGAACGTTATCAGGAAGGCTATTCCAGAGTTTAGGAGCCAGATATGAAAAAGTTCTACCTCCTTTAGTGGACTTTGCTATTCTAGGTACTACCAAGAGTCCGGAGTTTTGCGACCTTAGGGAACGGGTTGGATTGTAGCGTGATAGAAGATTAGTTAGGTACGCAGGAGCTAAATCATTTAGGGCCTTATAGGCTAGTAATAATATTTTGTAACTAATACGGAACTTAATGGGTAGCCAGTGCAGAGACTGTAAAATTGGAGTAATATGATCGTATTTTCTTGACCTGGTAAGGACTCTAGCCGCAGCATTTTGTACTATCTGTAGCTTGTTTATTGAAGATGCAGGACAACCACCTAGCAGTGCATTACAATAATCCAGTCTAGAGGTCATGAATGCATGAACTAGCTTTTCAGCATCAGAAACACTTAACATGTTCCGTAGCTTGGCAATGTTTCTAAGATGGAAGAATGCTGTTTTTGTAACATTTGAAATATGATTTTCAAAAGATAGGTTGCTGTCTAATATAACACCCAGATTTTTAACTGTAGAGGAAGTAACATTACATCCGTCTAGTTGCAAATTGTAATCCAAGAGATTCTGTGTACTGTTTTTAGGTCCAATAATTAATATCTCTGTCTTATCAGAATTTAATAGAGAAAATTACTGGTCATCCAATCTTTTATATTTTTAACACACTCCGTTAGCTTAGATAGTTTAGAGGTTTCATCTGGTTTTGTTGAGATATATAGTTGAGTGTCATCAGCATAACAATGGAAACTAATCCCGTATTTTCTAATAATATTACCAAGGGGCAACATATATAATGAAAATAACAGAGGACCTAGGACAGATCCTTGTGGTACTCCATACTTTACTGGTGTTAATTGAGATGACTCCCCGTTTAAATAAACAAAGTGGTAGCGATCGGACAGGTAGGATCTAAACCATCTTAGAGCCTGCCCTTGAATACCTGTATAGTTTTGTAATCGATCTATCAGTATGTCATGATCTATAGTGTCGAACGCAGCACTAAGATCAAGTAAAACTAGTAACAAGATGCAGCCTTTGTCTGACGCAAGAAGCAAGTCATTTGTAATTTTAACAAGTGCAGTTTCTGTGCTATGGCGGGGCCTGAAACCTGACTGAAATTCTTCATAGATATCATTTTTTTGCAGAAAGGAGCACAGTTGAGCAGACACTACTTTTTCTAATATTTTCGACATAAACGGAAGATTTGAAATGGGCCTGTAATTTGCCAGTTCACAAGGATCTAATTTTGGTTTCTTAATAAGAGGCTTAATAACTGCCAGCTTAAATGGTTTTGGGACGTGACCTAAAGATAACGAGGAGTTAATAATATTGAGAAGCGGTTGTTCTGCAACAGGTAACAACTCTTTCAATAGTTTAGTGGGTACAGGATCTAATAAACATGTTGTTGGTTTAGATGCAGTGATAAGTTTATTTAGCTCATCCTGTCCTATAGTTGTAAAGCAATACAGTTTTTCTTTGTGTGCGATGAATGAAGCTGAAGTACTAGACGCTGTAGAATCTACATTTGTTATTGTATTTCTGATATTATCTATTTTTTCAGTAAAGAAATTCATAAAGTCATTACTATTAAACTGTGAGGGAATATTTAGATCGGGTGGCATCTGTTTATTTGTTAATCTAGCCACTGTGCTAAATAAAAACCTTGGATTGTTTTGGTGATTATCTATGAGTTTGCGGATATACTCGGTTCTTGCAGTTTTTAGAGCCTGTCTATAGCTGAACATACTGTTTTTCCACGCAATTCTAAAGACTTCCAAGTTAGTTTTTCTCCATTTGCGCTCAAGAATACGAGTTTCTTTCTTGAGAGAATGGGTATAACTGTTGTACCATGGCGCAGCACTTTTTTCTCTAACCTTTTTTAATTTGATGGGGGCAACAGTTTCTAACGTATTAGAGAAGATAGTTCCCATGTTGCTAGTAATTGTGTCTAGTTCATCTGTATTTATGGGTACACAGAGCAGTTGAGATAAATCCGGCAGGTTATTGGTGAATCTGTCTTTAGTGGCTGGAACAATAATTCTGCCTGGACGATAACGCGGAGCCATATAGTTAATATCAGTAATATGCAGCATGCATGATACAAGGAAATGGTCAGTAACATCATCACTTTGAGGTACGATATCTATATCAGTAATATCAATTCCATGCGATATTATTAAATCTAGCGTATGATTAAAACGATGTGTCGGCCCGGTGACATTTTGCTTGACACCAAAAGAGTTTATTAGGTCAGTAAACGCAAGTCCTAACGCATCATTTGTATTATCAACGTGAATGTTAAAATCTCCAACAATTAGTGCTTTATCAACATTAACCAATAGGTCTGAGAGGAAATCTGCAAATTCTTTTAGAAAATCTGTATATGGCCCTGGCGGTCTATACACAGTAGCCAGAGCAAGAGATAGGACAGATTTATTTTGCTTATCTGACAGTTTAACATTGAGCATAAGTATTTCGAATGAGTCAAACCTGTATCCTGTTTTCTGAGTAACATTGAGAATATCACTATATATTGTTGCGACACCGCCGCCACGACCAGTCTGACGAGGCTCGTGCTTATAACAGTAGCTTGGTGGAGTAGATTCATTTAGACCAAAATAATCATTTGTTTTAAGCCAGGTTTCAGTCAGACAGAGTACATCAAAACTATTATCTGTGATTATTTCATTTACAATAACTGCTTTCGGTGTGAGTGATCGGATATTTAGGAGCCCAAGTTTTAAAAATTGTTTTTGTTCATTTATTTTGCATTTTTCTGGTTTAATCACGATCAGATTTGTTCTAGATCCTGCATTAAATTTATATTTTGAACTCACTATTCGGGGAATAGACACAGTCTGTATAGATTGGACACTGCAAGTACCTTTATCATTTAAGTGGGTAGAGCAAAAGTCATCATAGCTGTTATTGGAGAATTGGCTTACTAGTCAGATAGAGCGTAGCGTCCTGGTGATGTTGTCCGACAGGAGTTCCGCACCGACTCTGCTGGGGTGCAGGCCATCAGCACGAAATAGCCTAGGACGCTCCCAGAAAAGATTCCAATTATTGACAAAGAGAATTTTCTGCTCTGTACACCATGAAAACAACCATTAATTTAAAGCAAACAGTCTACTGAACCGTTCGTGTCCTCGTCGATACGTGGGAAGAGGTCCTGACACGATGATCGTCGTCGCGGGCAATGTGCTGCGTACCGTCTCGATCAGGCTCCTGAAGTCCCTCTTCAGTGTCTCCGTCTGCCGCAGCTTGGTGTCGTTAGCCCCCGCGTGAATCACAACAGCTGCAACGCTCTCGTCATCCTTCAGGATCGCGGGTATCTGCACAGAAACATCAAGAACACGAGCACCAGGGAGACAATGAATGTGCACTTTACCTTCAGCTAACGTAGCACGGACATGCCGGACGATTGAGTCTCCGATGACCACAGCGTCACGATCAGTCTCGCAGAGAGGGGCGAAGCGGTTCCGGGATGAGATGTCGAAGACCGGAGGGGGAGAAGTCGTCGCCCGGGGCCTGGATCGCGTCTTCCGCTGCTGCATCCAGGGTCCGTGGTTTCCCGGCGCCGGAGTGAAGGCCATCTGAGACGATCGCGTCCCGGGTGCACGGGGCCTGTGCAGAGAAACACACGGAGTAGAGGTGATGGGAGTGTTAGCAGCGCGCTGCATACTTACCCCGGACTTATGAGCGTCAGCCCGAGATGTTTCCAGCGTTGCTATCCGTTTCCTCAGCTGGGCCTGTTTCTCAAGCAGCTCGCGGATCCGTCTCTCCACGGCTTCCAGCTCGAGCTGCGCCGAATGCAGCTCGAACGTGTCCTCACCTGCACACAAAGGTAGGCACAAATCCGCCATTTAAGCAAGTAACAGTGAAACAGTGTTAAATGTGTGTATGCGTGTGTAAAAAGGGGTATTAGCTGCGTTAGCGGCACCCGCGCTGGCTTTGCTAACGGGCTATAAGCTAATAGCGGACTCGGGAAATCAAAATAAAACTTGTGATAACAAGCCGCTCTGATTATTCTCGTTGCAGAATGCGATCTGGGATATATTCACACGTTATAGAAACACAAATTATTGTGTATAAAATCGGAATTTAAGATAGAAAATAGACGATAAATAATCGGAAATTCAGCTCAGAACACGCGTCAACGACAAACCGGAAGTGATCAGCATGTTTGCCGTTGCCGTGTGAGAGCCTAAGTGCAGTATTCTTCAGAAATGAATGTGAAACAGAATGATCAGCAGAGGAAAGACATGCAAGTTTTCCCTGAAGTTTCAGTCCAGTCCAGTGTTGTTTTTGTTGGTATTGATGTAGATCGAAGAGAGTTCGCCGGGCTCCTGCAGATGTTAGCGGGTGGCTATCACCACCGTATGTGGCAGTTGCTCTGACATAGGTCAGG
>JAPDDN010000664.1:40000-77554 GCA_027422405.1 Ptychobarbus kaznakovi
TTATAATAATATCCAAATGTGACCTTTGATCTCATAATGAGTTTCAGATGAGGAAATCGTGCAAGCGTGAAACTCATGGGATGAGATATGTTGTCCGGCCATTGGCAAAGCCATAAATGATCTGTCCAGGGATGTTTTTGAAGATTGTATAGTCCGTTTTGAATCTTGAACATCTGCGGCGCCCCTCCACATCAGCGGCATGCATCTCCGGTCGCGTTCCAAGGCGCGCACGCTCTGGGTGCGTCTCAATCAGCTCCCTTGCTTGGTTGTCAGGGCCAGGGGCGTATATTACGCGGGGCACATGTCCGTGTCCACTTCCCCACAAAGACACAGGCACACAGACAAAGACACAGACACACACACACACACACACAGACACACACACACACACACACACACACACACACACACACACACACACACACACACACACACACACACAGACACAGACACACAGACAGACACACACAGACTCACAGACAGACATACAGACACACAGACACAGACACACACACAGACACACACACAGACAGACAGACACACAGACACACAGACTCACAGACACAGACACAGACACAGACACACAGACACACACACACACACACAGACGCACAGGCCACAGACACAGACACAGACACACAGACCCAGACACACAGACACTGACACAGACACACAGACACACACACAGAAACAGAGAGACACACACACACACACACACACACACACACAGACACACACAGAAACAGACACAGACAGACAGACACACACACACACACCCCATACACTTTTAATATGACTTAAATTCGTCTCAAGGGCTTAAGAACACTAGGACACCAAACGAGGAAGAACAGAAACAGGTGAGGAGTAATTAAACACAGACGGAGATGCCCTTATTTTCTCATTTCCAATAAGATGAACCTTCTTATCCCAACAAAGAAATCACATTACACAGTCATGCATCATATTTCAATAAATTGTATTAATTTATTTTGTACTATTATTATTGTTGCACTAGTACCGCAGTTTCATGTCTTTCTCAAATCAAATCACTTTTATTGTCACATGACCACAGCACATATGCTTCTCGAGAGCGTGCTCCAGATACAGTTTACATATAGACAGTACATAGTTACAGACGTATACAGAAGACAATGTGCAGAATACACATACATATACTCCATACACAGTGTACTATTAGACATACTTATACACATTATACAACCGACCATAGTACATTTACATTTACATTTAGTCATTTAGCAGATGCTTTTATCCAAAGTGACTTACAATTGGGGAATACATAAAGTGATTAATCTTGAAGAGGCAAACAGACAGAGGAAGTGTTTTATTTTTGCCTTTATTTTATATAAACACTTCGCAATGACCTACTGTGTTTTGAGTTGTTTTCAGTTGAGGGACCCTCCCCTAAATTGTTTTGTGATTTTGCCCTTATGAAAAATTTCCCTGGGACAGTTACAACCGTATGCACACATTCTACATTATGTGCACATATATACACACAATAATATACGAAGGTGCAGCAGATTATACATAAGCTGGATACACAATGTCATGGATGTGCGTTGCATGGTATCCAGTGGCAGCAGATAGGTTGTTATATTAGTGTGTGTAGTCCAGTTGAACTGTGTTAGAGTGCATGGCATACCGTAAAGTGGGGGTGTATTAGTTTTGACTGTTCATTAGCCTGATAGCCTGAGGGAAAAAGCTATCCCTCAGTCGGCTAGTGCGGGATCGGATGCTGCGGAGACGTCTTCCTGAGGGCAGCAGAGAGAGCAGACTGTGGGACGGGTGGCTGGAGTCCTTAATGATCCTCCGGGCTTTCCTTACACACCGCCAGGTGTAGATGTCCTGGAGCAGTTTGCACGACCCTTTGCATAGCTGTGCGGTTGCCAGACATGAGGTAGATATGCATTTAAGGGCTCTAGATGAGGTAAAAGTTTGTGAACACACTATGTTAGCCTAGTCTAAAAGGCCTATAGTCTAAAAGTGTTTAATAGAATAATAACAATATCTGGACTTCCAGAGACACAAGATTTTGTAACATAAGTGTAATTTTTGTGTAACACGTTTTAATCATGTTTTTATGCAACAGTTGTGAAGTTTTTGGGGATTTTTTTATTTTTATTTGAATTGGCAAATTTAGTAATGTCAAGGTCAAGGTTTCTTTATTCGTCACATAATAAATTATACAGGGTATAATTAGAAGTGAAATGTAATCGAATCAGGTCCGCTCAGTGGACAGTGCAAAATTATAAAAATAAAAAATTATATAAAGTAACACAACACGAGAGCATATATATGGTAAAAGAAGAGAAATAAGAGTAAAATGTGCAATGAAATAAAAAGTGCAAAACAATAAGATGAGCAAAACAATAAGATGTGCAAAAAACAATAAGATGTGCAAAAAACCAATAAGATGTGCAAAAAACAATAAGATGTGCAAAAAAACAGTGTACTGGGACTTAATAAATAGTAATGTGAATAAGAGGGATGTGCAGACGGGTTGTTCAGGGTATTGTACATAAGCAGCAATATTTGAGAATATTTACAGTTAACAATGAGTCTTGTGAATGTTTATGAGACAGGGTTTGTGTTTAGGAGCCTAATGGCCTGAGGGAAGAAGCTCCTCCTCAGTCTTTCGGTTTTTGCCATCATGCTCCTGAAGCACTTGCCAGATGGCAGTAAAGAGAAAAGATGGTTACCGGGGTGAGTTGAGTCTTTGATGATTTTTGCAGCTCTGCTTTTGCAGCGTTTGAGGTAGATGACCTGCAGAGAGGGGAGAGCAGACCCTGAGATGCGCTCAGCTAAGCGCACGACTCTCTGTAGAGCTTTGCAGTCCTGGTTTGAGGAATTTCCATACCACACTGAGATGCACTGAGTCAGTACGCTTTCTATGGCCCCAGAATAGAAAGTTTTCAGGATAGCTGGTGAGACCCTGAATTTCCTCAGCTGTCGCAGATGGTACAGTATCTGCCTGGCTTTCTTAACCTGTGTTTGAATGTGTGTAGTCCAAGTTAGGTCCTCGGAGATGTTTACACAGAGGTACTTGAAGCTACTCACCCTCTCCACAGGGGTCCCACTGATCATAAGAGGAGTGTAGGGCCGCTGATGTCTCTTCCTGAAGTCCACGATCAGCTCCTTAGTTTTGCTCACGTTCAGAGAGAGATAGGTGTCCTGGCACCATGATGTGAGTCTCTCCACCTCATCCAAGTATGCGGCCTCTTCATCGTTGTTAATGAGGCCCAGAACCACAGTATCATCCGCAAATTTGACAATAGAAGTGGAGCTGTGTGAGGACACGCAGTCGTGGGTGTAGAGAGAGTAGAGCAGAGGGCTCATGACACAGCCCTGCGGGGCTCCTACGTTCAGAGTGATGGAGTTGGAGGTGAACTGGCCGACTTTCACCACTTGTGGTCTGGCGGTGAGGAAATCTTGAATCCAGTCACAGAGTGAAGTGTTTAGGCCGAGGTCTGAGAGTTTGACAGCTAGCTTGGTGGGGACTATAGTGTTGAAAGCTGAGCTATAGTCTATGAATAGCAGCCTGACATAGTTGCCATTCTTGCTGTCGATGTGAGTGAGGGAGGAGTGCAGTACCTGAGAGATGGCATCATCAGTAGACCTATTTGGCCGATAGGCAAACTGAAGAGGGTCCAAAGTAGCAGGGATGGAGGAGCAAATGTGTTTCTTTAAAAGTCTCTCAAAAACCTTCATGACTGTCGATGTGAGGGTAACTGGACGATAGTCATTCAGGCAAGAGGGTTTACTGTTCTTAGGCACAGGGATTATGACAGATTTTTTAAAGGAGGTGGGAACAACAGAGGTAGCAAGGGACTCATTAAATATGGAAGTAAACAAACCAGCCAGCTGATCAGCACAGGACCTCAGAACACGGCCAGTAATCCCATCAGGTCCTGTTTGTATAGGCCTATAACTGTTAGAGGAAGCGTTCAGATCCATCTGCAGGGTTTTATTCAAAGGTGTGGTCGGAAACATGGGGCAAACAGGTATATATCTATCAAGACAAAGAGTATTCCTAGGACAAGCGTGGGTCTTCGATCAGCGAACAGTATCCAACAGGGCAAGGCAAAGAGAGATAATCCAGGTAACGTTAAACAGCAATAATCCAGGTGGGGGAAACACAATCCGAAACAGGCAAGACTAAAGGGGGTCGTACATCGAACGAGAAGCGCAGTGCCGCCCAGCGCCGCGTCTAGAACAACTCGAGGTATGGCACACCAGATGCGCACATTCGATACTAATACATTACCTGAAGTGTGTTGTAACGATTGTGTCCTGGTGAATTCAGTAGGTGGCAACCGACGAAAGTGAACGCAATCACAACAGGCAATTGTTACATAGGCCTATAATGTAATATTTTGCATATGTAAAAATGTCTCAAGAGAAATATAAAAGATTAAACGGATTACGTTTATTATACATTTAATTCTATATGTTTACATTTTATTCAAGCTGTAAAACTAATGTGTACAGTATTTTGCAACAGTGGTATCTTGGTATAATATGTTAACAACAGTTTGAGACAAATATGATGTTATTTAATATAAAACAATGCAGATGGCGCTCTGTGGCGCGGCAGGAATTTGAACAGCGTTCCGTTGCTGGGCGCTGCGGACAGACGATGAATGACGCCGCCGGTGTGCGTATACACATAGAAAACAATGTGTTCGAAATTTAAAGGCACGGCGAGACACGGCACTGTGCTTCTCGTTCGGTGTGCGACCCCCTTAAGACTATGCAAACTACAATAGGCTCCAATAGTAAGGTAGCTATCAGCTAGGATAGCTATATGTGCTTACAATACTCGGCGATTTGACTGAGGACGTCCATGGCTTAAGTAAGGCGTGTAATCAGCTGTGGAAAAAAGTGGTCAGAGTTTGACTTCCTCTAGTGTTAATTTAAACTGGAAAGTACAGCGTTTCGTATGATAGGTACGAGTTCTGCAGAAACGAAGGCAGAGGCACGCCGGGAAATTTTCTCACAAAACTTGTGTTATTGGTGTCACGAATCCAGTTCATGGGCTTCCTTTAACTCCCCACCAGAGGTCGCTTGCTCACCACATGGACTCAATTTTCAATTTAAGTGTGCTTTATTGGCATGACAAAAACTATACATTTGTATTGCCAAAGCAATTGCAGCTGGGCTGCTCACAAGTAGTGTACATTTGAATTAACAGAAAAAATAAAATAAAAATAGTAATAGTAATAAAACAAATATTTAAAACGTATTAAATATGTAGTGCAAAATGAGTGACTATTGTAAGTATGTGTTAGAAATAAAATTAAATAAAATACAGTATAAGATTTACAGAGGCAAAAAATACATTTAAGTAATATAATAGAGTAATATGTCATAATATATTCTACATGTGCTGGGAACATCAGCTCAGGGCAGACGGAGTGTCTTCTCTTCTGTGGTGACAGAGAGACACATATTGAGCAGCAAACACACAGCAGGTCTTGTGTTCTCGGAGCAGATACGCTAGTTTCTCCTGGTCTGGAAGAGTTGTAAATGTGGGATGGATCTGCTGTATTTTGTCGTAGAACACTGTTCATATATCTGTGTATTTGGAGCACTCTGTTAGGAAGTGCAGTTCTGTTTCCATCTGATTCAGGTCACAGTGTGAACACAATCTCTGCTCCGGGGGCAGCCATGTTTGTCTGTGTCTGCCCGCCGTCTCTATCATCAGCTTGTGTCCACTGAGTCTGTATCTGGTCAACGTGCTTCTCAGTTTCTTATCTGACACTGTGAACAGATACTCTGCCATACTGTACTCTCTCTTTAGGGACAGATAGCATTGCATTTTACTCTGTTGTTGAGTTTGGGTTTGCCAATGAGTGATGTAGCTCTGTTTGATTTGTGCAGTGATCTGATTGGTTCTGATGTTGTGATTCAGAGCATCAGTAGATGTTAGTGAAGCATCAGGACTGAAGCTCTGGATCAGCTGGAGGAAGGGCTTGCTTTCTTTGCTCATCTCTTGGTATTGCAGGGCTTTATAATGGTATGATTGGGGATCACTGAGTTTCAGATGTTTCCAGAATTTAATTGCCCTTTTTTGTATCTTTGTGATTAGAGGATATTTGCCTAATTCTGCCCTGCATGGGTTATTTGTTGTGTGCCGGTGCACATGTAATATGGTTTTACAGAGTTCTGCATGCAGGGTCTCAATCGGGTGTTTTCCCCATTTGGTGAGATCTTGACTTGGGTTTGTCAGTGGACCCCACACCTCACTGCCATAGAGTGCAATGGGCTCAATTACTGATTCTACTATTTTCAGCCAAATTCTAATAGGGATTTCTATAGGACATTGCCGTTTAATGGCGTAGAATGCCCTGCATGCTTTATCTCTCAGTTCATTCACAGCATGATTAAAGTTTCCAGTGGATGTGATTTTCAAACCCAGGTAGTTGTAGTGTGATGTGTGTGTTATCTGGTTAGTGCCTAATGTAAATGTGTGTTGTGTTCCCTGGGATCTGGATCTTTTCTGAAAGATCATAATGTTGGTTTTCTTCAGGTTGACTGTCAGGGCCCAGGTCTGGCAGTATTGCTCCAGCAGGTCCAGGTTCTGCTGTAGACCATGTTTAGTGAGAGACAGCAGAACCAGATCTTCTGCATACAGCAGGCATCTGATCTGTGAGTCGTGTAGAGTGAGGCCAGGGGCTGCAGATCGCTCCAGACTGAGCGCCAGTTCATTAATATAGATGTTAAATAATGTTGGGCTTAAGCAGCAGCCCTGTCTCACTCCACGCTCCTGGGAAAGATACCTTGTACGTTTGGTGTTGATTTTTGCGCCACATTTACTTTCAGTGTACATTGATTTGATGAGGTCATAGGTTTTACCTCCTATTCCACTTTCAATAAGTTTGTAGAATAGTCCTTGGTGCCAAATTGAGTCAAACGCTTTTTTAAAGTCAATAAAGCATGCATATATTTTCCCTTTATCTTGGTGAACGTGTTTTTCAATCAGAGTATGTAATGTATAGATGTAATCAGATGTACGGTAATTTGGTAAAAATCCGATTTGACTTCTGCTCGGTACATTGTGTGTGGTGATGAAGTCTAGTAGTCGAGCATTTATTATGCTACAGAATAACTTTCCCAGGTTGCTGCTCACACAGATGCCTCTGTAGTTGTTAGGATCAAATTTATCTCCGTTTTTAAAGATTGGTGTTATCAAGCCTTGATTCCAGATGTCGGGGTAGTAACCTACACGCAGGATCACATTGAACAGTTTTAGAACGGCTAATTGGAGCTTGCTGCTTGTGTGTTTTATCATTTCATTTAATATCCCATCAGGTCCAGATGCTTTTTGGAGTTGGAGGTTTTTGATTTTTTCTTTAAGTTCTTTATCAGTTATTGGGAAATCTAATGGGTTTTGGTTATCTTTGATTGATAATTCTAGTTTTTCTAATTGGTTGATTGTTTTATTTTGCTTACAGTTCGTGTCTGTTTGTACTTTATTAAACAATGTTTGGAAATGACTTTCCCATATTTCTCCATTTTGAATGGGCAGTTCTTCATGATCAGTTTTTTTCAGATTGTTCCAATTATCCCAAAATTGGTTTGTGTTCACTGACTTCTCGATTATTGTCAGTTGTTTTTGGGTGTATTGTGCTTTTTTTGGTTCTGAGTGTATGTTTGTATTGTTTTAGTGTTGCGCAGTGAAGATGACGGATCTCTGCATTATTTGGATCGTTATGTTTCTGATTTGACAATGTTCTCAGGTTTTTGCGAATAGTTTGGCAGGTCTGATCAAACCAATTTTTGTCATTTTTGAGTATGTGATTTTGGACTCTTGCACTACACTAACTGTTGCACGCCACCTCAGACTACAATTCCCATCACCCATTGCACTGATGATACACACAGCTGATGGGCTCTATGCACGGTCGTGCATGACGTATTTCCGGTGAAATCTAAGGACACTCGCTTACTTTCGCCGACCGTAGAGTACTGTGCTACTACAGGAACGCTAGTCACCAAAACAGCTAAAACAACTTCGGATAATTTTGTTGATAGTTGTTTGCTTTATATAGATATAGCCTACGTATTTACGTTTACCTAATTTACATCATAATGACATCTAAACGTATGAAAGTATAATTTCAAAGACGGGAGGACAGCACTTCTAGCCACCACTGCTGTGTGCCGCAATGTACAGCATCTTCTAAATTTAACTCTTTCCTCAGTTTCCACACGTTTGACAAAGACAAAGAAATACGGAAGAGGTGGGTAATTAATATACGACGAGACAGTTTTACAGTGACAGACAAGACAAGAGTGTGTAGCCGACATTTTCAAAGTACAGACCTGATTGAGCCTCCAACTCCAGCAGACGTCTGAAGAATGGAGCTGTCCCGGTGCTTTTTCAGTGGAACAACTTCACTCTTCCAGCCCCACGACCGGAGTTTGGGAAAGGGTAGAGCGACCAAACACAGACACACTGCATACTGATGACCCCTCTATGGATGTGGACTGTTCAGACCACCACTACTGCTCCAGTGCTGAGCCTGCTGCCCTGGATTTGTCACTGGACCACACTGAAGATCTACGTGTGGAAATTGCGAGGCTCCGAAAGCAAATTGAGGAGATATCCCTCAGCAGCAAGTTTTGTTTGGAGCGGTTCGCTGCCTCCGATGATGACATTAGGTTTTACACAAGGTAAGCTGACAATGTCAACAGTGTTTTTCAGATCAATGTAAAATTATTTGGGCTATCAACAACAAATAGCAGCTCCCTGTGCTTTCAATAATGGCTGAAATGAAAGTAAACAAACTCCAAAATGACTCTCTGTCTAGATAGAGTTGTGATGTGTGGTACAGTTTCCTTTCTTATTAAATTACTTTGTAAACGCTGGCAGGTTTTTTATTCTATGTCCTAATATGTTGTTGTGATAATGGAAATTACAACTAGGATGCTAATAAATCTGGAATTTAATACTGTCTAAAGACACTTAACATACTATTTAAATAAATATGTCCCATAGATTTGCAACTCATGCCCAGTTCATGGCCTTTTGGAGGTAGATAGAGCCAGCAACTGGCAGGACATATCTGTCATTGGGCCTGATGATTAAGGATTTGGCCCACAGATTCAGAATCCACCAATCAACTGTAAGCCGCATCATCAACACATGGGCTAACTTTTTCTATACTGTGCTTGGAGCTGTGTGCATTTGGCTAGATGAAGAGACTGTCAATGCTCACATGCCAGATGTTTTTCAGTATTACTGTGATACACAGGTGATTTTGGACTGTACTGAACTGTGTTGCCAGACACCAAGCTCTCTTCTCCTTCAGAGTGAGGTATTCTCTACCTACAAATCTCACTGCACTTTCACACCCCTCACGGTGCTGTAACCTTTGTGTCATCTCTCTATGAAGGTGCCATCAGTGATCGAGAGATTCTAAAGCAGTCTGGTATTGTCTGTCTTCTAAAGCCAACAATGGCTATTATGGTAGATAAGGGTTTCCTTGTAGAAGATTGTGTGCCCTGCAAGGTCCACATACCTACCTTCCTGTCAAAGAGAGCACAACTGTCTGGGCCAGAGGTCAGGAAAACACAGTCTATTGCAAGACTGCGAGTCCATGTTGAGCGACAGATTCAAAGGGTGAAGGAGCACAAGATATTCAGCACAGTAATCCCTCTTTCACTTACAGGCAGCATCAATCAACTTTACACAGTAGCCTGTCTCTTGGTCAACTACCAAAACGGACCCTTAGTTAAAGTCTGGCCAAGCAATTACTAATGATGTAGAAGCAGAATTAGACAGAAATACAATGTCTATAAATGTATATACTATGCAAGAAACATCTCATGGATGCACTGGAACGCATCCTCAGTGATGTATCCTGGGATCATTGGGTGTTTCGGGTCTCGCAACATCATACACCCTCGCCCAGGTGACCCAGCCGGGGTTGATCAAGCGCCGACTTACGTCCCAGTAGCTGTCCACGGATCCGCCCTCTTAATCCAAAGCCACCTTGTGGCCTTCTCTGCGGCTTCGCTCACGGATTAAATGGCCCTCTTCTTGGCCACCCCTGTAACACCCAAACGACTGAGGACTTTGCAAAGTGAACATCCTGCAAAGCCTCTACAGCCAACTTCTATAGGCTCATAGAAGGTCCTCCAGCCTCTCTTCCTGCACTCCTCCACCAGTTCCTGGTACTTGGCATGTTTCCTCTCATTGGCTTCCTCAATACACTCTTCCCAGGGCACAGTAAGTTCCAGCATGATCAGTTGTTTTGAAACCTCAGAGGTAACTATCATGTCTGGTCGGACACTTGTTATTGCAATGTGCTGAGGGAACTCAGTTTTCCCAGGTCGACCTGCAGCTGCCAGTCCGAGGCTCTGGTGAGAAGGCCTATCGTCAATAGAGGGTGCGCCCAGGGCTTCTCTCCAGCTTTGATGAAGGAGATTGCCTTCTTTGAAACATGATGGTACTTGCTGGTGCTGATGGCTGAGTCTAAGCTCTCAGCAATTGCCTTTAGCCCCTGGTCATGGCGCCAACGATAGCGACCATCAGCCAGAGCCTTTGGGCAGCTGCTGAGGAGATGTTCTAAAGAGCCTCTTCCAGAGCAAAGAAGGCAAGAAGGTGTCTCACTCTTCCCCCAGACATGGAGGTTCACTGGGCTTGGCAGGGCATCGTAGACAGCTTGTACCAGGAAACGGACCCGATGGAAATCTGCCTGCAAGATGTTTGCCCAGGTAATCCTGCGCTGCAGTGTACTCTCCCACCTGGTCCACGCTCCCTGCTGCCGGAGTCCCATCGCCCTGCTCACTCGCTCTTCCTCCACACCTGCTCGGACCTCTTCCTGGAGTAGATGGTGTATTTCCTTGCCGCGGGCCTGGCTGACCAGGGTCTTTGGGAAGTAGCCCAAGCCCGCTCTGCCTGTCGCCACATTGCCCACCAGTGCCTTTTGTCTCAGGCGTGACTCTGCCATCTCCACTGCCTTTTCAGCCTTCCATTTCCTTCCTGTCCTCACCTCAATGCCGACTGATGACACCTTGCAGTCCCTGGAGTCCCTGTACTGTAGGGCTTCTCTGGTGCGTACCACCTTAAATTCTTCTGTGAGGCCACTGGAGGGCAGCTGCAGGATGTTACTAGTCCCATACAGTGCAGCGCTGGTAAGACTGCGGGGAAGGCCTAGCCACTTTCGAAGAAAGCCACTGATCTTCCTTTCTAGGGACTCAACTGTTGTCACTGGGACTGATGGAACATGATGGAGGTGTAGAGCAAGCTCGACCAGCTTGTGCGGTATGGATCCATAGGCATTTGCCAGGTCCAACCACAAGACAACTAGGTCGCCTCTGTTCTCATGGGCCTCTCTGATGAGTTGTGTAACTACACCAGTGTGTTCCAAGCAGCCGGGAGCTCCAGGAATCCCCCCTTCTGCACTGAGGGGTCGATGTAGTTGTTCTTCAGGAGAAAGTCTGCCAGTCTTCAGGAGACGATGCTGAAAAACACCTTCCCTTCAACAATCAGTAGTGAGATGGTTCAAAACTGGTTGATGTTTTTCGAGTTCTCCTCTTTGGGAATCCACACTCCCTCAGCACACCTCCACTGGTCAGCAACTCTTCCTCTTCGCCAAATCACCTTCAAGATCTTCCACAGGTGCCGGAGAAGCTCTGGGCAGCACTTATAGACCAAGTAGGGTACACCACTGGGAGTAGATGCTGAGCGAGCTGCCTTGATGATCTCCTCAACCTCCTTC
This sequence comes from Ptychobarbus kaznakovi, assembly GCA_027422405.1. Taxonomy (NCBI): domain Eukaryota; kingdom Metazoa; phylum Chordata; class Actinopteri; order Cypriniformes; family Cyprinidae; genus Ptychobarbus; species Ptychobarbus kaznakovi. The sequence continues at coordinate 51,754 of JAPDDN010000664.1, forward strand.
AGACTTAGCTCCCTCAAGTTGAACTCTGTTGTTGTGGGGGGGGGGGGGGCTGATGAGAGCTTTGTTGGGCTCCAGGTCATGCTCTCTCAGGAAATCGCTCACTGTGTCCCGGAGGAGGCGATTCACTTCCTCTCTTGAGCACTCAAGCCGACCGCTGCGCTTGTCCCCGAGCAGTTGTTTTGTGAAGCCGAAGGGATTGGCGATGAAGGCTGCTCGCTTCCTGGCTCGCTCCCCTTCTCCGGTCGCTTCTCCTCATCAGTAGCTTTCTTGTACTGTTTCTTGAGGGTGCAAAGCTCCTGACGCAGGTGATGTATCTTGGTAGCTCTGCAGTTCATAGTATAGGAGGTAGACTTGGTTTTTCCTTTCTCTACCCGGCCGAATCTTTCTAAGGCATAGCTAAAGATAATTGTTGTTATCGTTTGGAGTCGGCTGTCAGCAACTCCTTTGGCTGTGGCTTGGAGTATGTTAGACACATCCTCGTCAAACTGCAGCCACTCACTCCGTTTGCTGGCTGGGTGCCACTTAATCCGCTGCTGAACTACTCTGCTGGGATTTGGAGGCTTTGGTACGTGGAGGGAATGGGCTCTGTGGGTTGCCTCCTGGCCGGGCTCCTCCTGCGTCGCACCAGGTTCAGGACCTGTGCGTTGCACTTCACTCTCCCGCTCCAAACATTTAATTCTGGCCTGATGGATTTTTAGGCCCCGATGATTCTTGCACAGCTTTCCGCAAAAGCATGTCACATTCGTAGTCTGTCCGTTTGCATGGGTTGTTAACCTTCGGTCCGTCCGATTGGAAATCGCATCCTCCCCCCCTCGGGATCTCCTGGGGGTATTTCTCTATAGGGCTTTCTGTAGCTTGTTTGGGTTCTCTCTCGCGAAAGACACAGGCTGGGTTGCTAACCAATACTGTCCAGGGTGCCGTCTTTCCGTGCTGTCAACTGTCTCTTCAGTAGTCGACCAAACTGTTCTTGGTTGTCACCTAGTCTGTTTCTAGGAGTCACTGGCTGAGCCAGACTTTAACTATGCAAGAAACATCTCATGGATGCACTGGAACTCAACCTCAGTGATGTATCCTGGGATCATTGGGTCTTTCGGGTCTGATTTTAAAACTAACTCTCTTTTTTTTTAGTGTTACAGACTAAATAGAAAGTATGTCAACTTTAACACTCTGCTACCCTGTATCTGCATTGCCACTTTTTTCAGCTATAATTTGCAATGATAACACAGTGCTATTCATCTATTGTGGATAGAACTGCATTTTTCTTTATTTTGTATAATAATCATGCATACCACCTAAGATAACATCGGTGTTCCTGTGCTTATCCAAACTGAACAGTGGTAACGTTAGAACAGTAAAAACTCAGAACTTGTTCAACATAACTTCACATTTAAGCTACCAGTCCTACTCTCAGTTGGTGTGGTGTCTCTGATTTCTTCATAGAGCGGTAGCAATGAGCTCTCATTGAGATCTCATTTGTGGCTCTGTTTTTACCTGACACTTAAAAGACATAACCACATAAACATTTAAAATACACATTTCTAATAAGGTGATTAGCCTGAAGATGGACGGATTGTTAAAATAACAGCGCAATTTTAGCACTGCTAGTTCAGGCTAGCTGAACTTACCTTCATAATTGCAGAGGTAAGAAGACACATACAACCTGAAACCTTTCTCAAGTTTAATCTGTGGTGTTGTAGTGCACATCCGGACAATTCTTTGCATGTCATTAACTGTACATTTGGGCAACTCCAGCAAACAACTTGTAAACTTTGACGACTCTGCCATAATCCTGTTTACCTCCGCTTTAAATCTCCCAAACCGGAAACTGAAGGGCGGCCTTGTGCCAAACGCGGAAGTAACGCGTGCATAGAGCCAATTGCACTGATCACACACCCTACATAAACATACATAAACATGGACTTCCTCTTCCTCTCTGCCGAGTATTGTATAGCGTTTATCCTAGCGATATCTACTCTACGGAGCCCTCTAAGTTGTTATATTCTTGCCTTGCCTGTTTTCTCGTGTTTTGATACCTGCCCGTGTTACCTGGATTAACCCTTTGCCTTGCTCTGTTGGATACTGTTCGCCGATCGTCGACCCACGCTTGCCCTAGGATCACTCTTTGTCTTGCCCGTGTGGTTCCTGTTTGCTAATGTTTGACCCATGCTTGTTTTGTAACCACGCCTTTGAATAAAGCTTGCAAATGGATCTGCACATCTCACATCTTGTTCGCCCCGTAAAACAATTGGGGTCCAACTTCATTGAGTCAGTGAGACTTGGAGCAAAGCTGCAGTTTACAACACCCTTTTGAACCCCATTAACTTTTGCCATTCAAAGATACCAAAATGTCATTTGTAGTTCACTATGCCAGCTTCTGATGTGAGTTTAGGGCAGGACTATCAGTGGGAATAGTCACACAGAATGTGTGTGTGTGTGTGTGTGTGTGTGTGTGTGTGTGTGTGTGTGTGTGTGTGTGTGTGTGTGTGTGTGTGTGTGTGTGTGTGTGTGTGTGTGTGTGTGTGTGTGTGTGTGTGTCATCAGTGCAATGGATGATGGGAATTGTAGTCCGGATTGACGAACAACAGTAGTGTGGCGAACGGGTGACGGAAGTGAACGGAAGTGCATGGACAGGATTCGTGACAATAACGGGGCATCTTTAATAACTTTAAAGATGTACGTTTCTCAGCAGGCTATAATTCATAACGAAAGCATTATGGGCTAGTAGTAGTACATTGCTGCATCTACTGGAAATACACTTTATTCAGATTAAACAGTATGTATGCTAATACAGGAATACCAGATTTAATTATTCTTAATGTTTAATTGTATTTAGTGACTTAGCCAGCACCTATATTTAAATAGCTTCACTGGAAACTATTTAAAATAAGGTTAATTGTCAATGACTAACACTAACACAAATAATAAATACTGTTAGAAATATATTGTTAGTTCGAGTTAGGTAATATTGACTAATGTGAGGCATGGGGCAGCGGGTCAAATCTTTGGCCAGGGCCGGCCCCGTGTCACTAGAATACACACAAGTATCGGTTAGTCTTGTGTTAACACGAAGCACAGATAACATGAACAAGCACTGAACAAGCACTTCATTCGAAAACACATCAAAGAGCACAAAATATGAATGTGGATATCACCTGCAGCGTCGACTCACCTGAGCTTCCGTAAGTTATGAATAACAATAACACCTCAGGGTTAAAGTTGCTGATCTGGTCTGATTTTAATAAGTAAGGAAACAGGTGAAAGTGAAACTAACAGTAGAGATGAGTGACAGACCCACAGTTCAACTCGAACAGGTTATTAAAGAGCCTTCGCTGAGCTCACATATTTAATAGGCATACTTAATTTCTGATTTATTCATTTTATTTATATTTTATTACAGCTTCAACTGTCTAAACCACTTACAATGAATTAGCCAGTGGTAAAAAAATACTCAAATTCACCCATATGTTCATTAATGTGAACTAATATGTGTCCCTGGAGCACAGACGCAGTCATAAGCAGCACAGGTATATTTACAGTAATAGTTAACAATACATTGTATGGCTCAAAATTATAATTTTTTTCTTTAATGCCAAAAATCATTAGATATTAAAATATTTGTACCGTAAATATATCAAAACTTAATTTTTGATTAGTAATATGCATTGCTAAGAATCATTTGAACAATATTTTCTCAATATTTAGATTGTTTTGCACCCTCAGATTCCAGATTTTCAAATATTGTCCAAACCATACATCAATGGAAATATTATGTATTATATTTGTATAATTCTCAATTTCAGAAATTGTACCCTTATGGCTGGTTTTGTGCTCCAGGCTCTTATATAGAAACATGAATTAGAAATTAAAATAAGTCATGAACTATATGTGCACATTAGGAGGTTGTATGTGTTTCTTGGCTGAAGTTCAACTCCTCTCTTGGAGTCATTCGCGCTGAAACAAAGTTCCCCTTCCAATGTATTTCGTGTGAACTCCACCCTCGCAGAAACACACCTGGCCGTGGGCTCAAGGTGAGCACCGCGCGCGCGTCTGAAGCATTTCGAGCGCGTGAGGTGAGCGGCAGGTAGCGGCGCGTCATGGCGGAGTCGCAGCTCTTGTGTATGGAGGACGGGCTCATCCCCTCCGCGGTGCCCGAGTCCAAGCCGCAGTTCTACTACAGCGAGCAGCACCGGGCGGCCCTGGAGCGGCTGATCACCGACGGAGACGGAGCCTTTAAGAGCCTCCTGAAGGACGAGAACAGCCAAGACTTCCTGTCGGCGCGGGAAATCAAGGCCATCACCAGCAGCTTCGTCAAGTACAAGCCCGAGGAAGACGCTGGAGGAGCGTCGGCGAGTTCGGACAAGCGTGAGGACGCCGGGTCGCTGCGCTCCACGTACTGGCCGCAGATGTCGGACACCGAGGTTCCGCCGCTGGACCTCGGCTGGCCCTCCTCAGGGCGCTTTAAAGGGGTCACCCGGGTGTCAGTGCACACACACCCGCCCAAAGAGAACGGCCCACACATCAAGGAGGTGATCCGCAAACTCATACAGGAGTCATGCAAGGTCAGCGCGCGTGCATTCACTATTAAATCAGCCACTTTTGTAGATTAATTGCGTTTTTAAGTTACTGTTACTGCGGGAAATGGTAATAAATTAAGAAAGGGTGCTACGGTTTTATTATATTAGCCTATTTTAAATTTATGATTTTATTATAAAGGCCCATTTCTACCTAATCAGTTTTGTTTGAATGCATGTGTTTTGGTTGATTCAAACCACTTAATGTACATGTTGCCATGTTTAAGTGTACTAACACTTCAGGGTAACTACACTAAATTTATTTATTTAATAAATATATATATTTTTTTTAGGTAAGTGGCTTTAAACTATTTAATTTAGCTACATAATAAAAATGCAAAGTTACTCAGCTAAATTAGTTTATTTAAATGTAGCTAAAATAAATTGATTGCAACCACTTACCTGTAAATGAATTGTTTTCAGTGTTATATATGTTTATAAGGGGATTCCTCTTCATCATCATCATCATCATGCTCAGTTTGATTTTCTCTTGTAGTCATTATCAGATCATGACACTCCTTTCATCTCCGGTATCTAAAGATGTGCCTCGGGCGCTTGCCATCTAAATGAACTGGTTTAATAGACTTTAAACACATTCCCTGAATGTACCTGAAACTGGGAGCAGCTGAACTTATTTATGCATTATAGATTAAACTTGAATTTACAGCACGGTGTATATTTGATTAACTGAAATGAGGTTAATGCACCAAATTAATAAAATCAGTTTTTATATTTACACACCAATGATGGTAAACGTAGTGGTTATTATGCATTGATTTTACCGACATACCAATACATGTGACATAAACCCCTTATGTACACAATGTAAAACCATCACAAATGCCATGTGTGTTTTTTTTATCTGTGAATTATTAAATTAACTGCATTGTTTGTGTAAAATACATGAGGTGCTTCTCTAGATCTACTAGTTTTTCAGGCCTCACTGTGTTACTGGGAAGTGTTTATATAGCGTATAAATGGATCTCTCTGATCAGTGAGGATAGACTATAGCCTACAGGACCTGAGTGAGGCCCTCACACGTCTCGTGTTCAGACTTGCTCAGACGGTCTGTGTGTTTCTTGAGGAATGACTGTAAATGATCTGGAAGCACTGACTCACTGAACATCTGTCAGACGCTGGACGAGTGTGTAATAATGCGCCGAGATGATCAGTGTGTCATGAACATCATCCTCACTACATGCAAATCTCTTGTTTTCGTATCTAAACCGGTCACGGCGCAGCAGGCCGGTCTTTCACAGAGATCACTGCTGTTACCAGCCTTGATAAATTAACATTAAGATGCCCTCGTTTACTAAACAAGCTAAACAGAGATGTGAGCTGGAAGATCAGAAACAGAGAGAGTGTCTGGAGAAGAGAAAGTGAAAGCTGCGCAAGGGTCTGGTGTTCCTGATTAACACTGATTGGGCAGAAATATAGCATATTATTAATAAGTCATACAATGCTTTGTGTGGGGAACAGACCCAAAACCAATGTTTTTTAAACATTATGCATTATGTTCAGTGATCGACGGCGATTATTTATGAGAAGATCTCAGAGAACAGAACAACAAAGAGCACTGAAATGCTTTGACAGTCGTGTATTGACACGCTCTATATTGAAACTGGAAGGTATGATGGGAAATATTGACAATCTTTTTTTTTTTAAACGACCATCAGGCGTTGCATCAGATTAATCATGATTTATTCAAAAGCAGATTATCAATATTTTTTGCTGATTTCCCCAAAAGAGACGGTTTAACGGGAATATTTCTTAAAGGGACAGTGCACCTAAAAATTTAAATGCTATCATCATTTACACACCGCAGTATTTTTCAGAAGTCAATGGTGTCCCAGAAACAGCCTGATTACAAACTTTCTTCAGAATATCATCTTTTGTGTTCAGACATTACTCGCCTTCACATTGAGGCGGAGTAATTAATGACAGTTCGTTTTTGTGTGCACTGTCTCTTTAAATGCTGCTGCTGAGAGTGAATGAGCCGTCTGTCTGTGTGTTGTCCAGGTCGTGGCTATCGTGATGGACCTGCTGACCGATCTGCAGATTCTGCGGGATCTGTTTGAGGCGTCCAAGCGCGGCGTTCCCGTCTACATCGTGCTGGACGAGCAGGGAGCGCCGCACTTTCTGGACATGTGCAGCCGGCTGCAGGTCGGAGCTCGAGAGCTGAAGGTACTCTACGAAAACCAGAAAAATATTCTTCAACCACAACTAAAATAGCATTTACTAAAATATATATATTATTTTGTTTACTAAAATAACTGCAACTTAACTCAAAATCGACATAATAAAAATTACATAACACACAAAATCAACAAAAATTTTACTAAAATTTACATTAAAATGGAAAATCGTTGAGGAACCAAAAAATTATTATTCTGTGGAATCACTTTATTTTTAAGACTGAAGCTTATTCCTCATAAAGCAATATATATATATATATATATATATATATTTGCTTAAAATTGTTTTAAATTATATTTTTAAATAGATATTTTTCTACCATTTTTGTTTAAATATAAAAAAAATGAAATATATCTTTAAAACTTGATTTGTTGTCTATAGCACATGTGAACTTATAACATATTTGAATAAATTCAGCAAGCAACATCTAAAAAAAATATATATATATATATTTTATAAATCCCATTTTGATCTCTAGCAGGCTATTCCATACACATTTGTGGTTTGCATTTAAAAGTTAGATCATATAAAGTAGTAATCTTGAAATAAATGTCGGTATATGAAACTAATGTCAAAAGCACATTTGAGCTTCCAGCATATTTGTGCATATATTTGTATTGATCTATTTTCGCTGTATCATCAGGTGTACACCTGTCCATGTGGGAGTTATCAGATGTTTAATGGCTTGTGTTTCTGTCAGAATGTCCGGACTCGGACCATGAAGGGAATCGGGTTGAATCTGTCCGTGGGGAGAATCCCGGGAAACGTCCACAGCAAGTACATGCTCATCGACGGAGACAAAGTCATGTTTGGGACGTACAGGTGAGCCAGAGTTTACCGTCTGAAGCTCCGACGGAGAAAACACCCCATTAATGTGTTTGCCACCTTATCCTGACTGAATCACATCAAAGCTGACCGTTAAACACGTGTTTCTTCAACTACATTTGAGCCAGTGGCTCTTTAGGAACCTAGGCTACATGTAGTATACTTCAACTTTATTTTATTATTAAGTATACTTTTATGTAGTAAGTATACACATATCAGTGTACTAGTAGTAGTATACTGTTTCAATCCTCATTGGAACTAAATTGGCCCACTTTCTAGTATACTTGAAGTATAACAGTAGCAAACTTTGAGTACACAACTCAATGTTTTTAGATACTAAAAGTGAACTTATAGGTATACTGACCGCTTACTAATTAAGTACACCCACCAGTCTGAGAAAATACTAAATATAAAGTCCAAATAGTTTATTCAACCAACTACTTAGAATACATTTGATTGAAGAACACAGGATTTGATGATCAGAACATATTACCTACAGTAATAATCATTCTGAAAATATGATTATATTAGTATTAAATAACACATGCTCCCTTATCTACTGTTCTCATATCACATATGTGTGACCCTGGAGCACAAAAACAGTCATAAGTGTGCATTTGTTTAAATTGAGATGAATGCATCGTCTGAACGCTGAATAAATAATATTTCCATTGATGTATGTATTGGACAATATTTGAAAATTTGGTGCAAATAAATCTAAATATTGAGAAAATCATCTTTAAAGTTGTTCAAACTAAGTTCTCGGCTATGCATATTAATAATCAATAATTAAGTTTTAATACAGTTACATGATCTTAATATCCTAATGATTTTTGGCATAAAAGATAAATATGATGTATTGTTGGCTATTGCTGCAAATATACCCCCAGCGACTTAAAACAGCAGGGTCACAAATAACACTAGGGATGCAACGATTATAGATTTTGTTGGTACGATTATAGTCTGAGGAATAATCATGGTTTCACGATTATTACAATTATTATAAATTTTGTAATTTAACAACATAAAATCACATAAACACTCTTTAGATTTTAAAGTGTCATTTATTGCTGCCTTTTGAAACAGAAATAACACAGTAAGCAATAATGCAGCACAAATTAATAATACTAAAGGAAAAAAAAGTCCATCTCTTCTATTGGAATTAAAAAAGTGACATCTGCTCAGTAAACATGTCAGTATTTCCCTTTTGAAAATAACAAATGGAAATAGATCACAAAAGTTTATGGTGTTTTCATTTTGTTTATTCTTTCAACATTTATTTTAGACCAGAGATACAGAACTTGAAAAGATGTGACATTTTTTAACTTATGAATAATAATATAACAGGGATGATAAATCACAATGTTAATTTAGTATTATTAACATAAGACTAATATTAACTTAATTTATTCCACAGAGGACACTGTTACTAATGAGGGGAATAAACTGAACTATTATTGTCATCAACTGTCATCCGTACTTATTAATTTTAATAATATTTATGCATCTGATTTTACATATGGCCTGATAAAATCATGTCTATTATTTTGATTTGTGAGATAGAGCTGCCCACACAAACATTTAGGAGGAAAGAAACTTGTTAACGCTGCCCAGACTTTCATTAATAAAATAGCTTTTAGATACTGGATCACTACATTATATGAATCAGCAAAGAGGGGGTGAAATGACTGTTTAAATCACTAAACTCAAATCTTCATTTTTTTTAATGACGCGCAGATGCACATAGACTAATTCACACATGCAATGGTCACCTCTCTCTCTCTCTCTCTCTCTCTATCTCTCTCTCTCTCTCTCTCTCTCTCTCTCTCTCTCTCTCTCACCGCACTATTTCTTCTCTGTCTGAAGCGGGCAGAATGCTAGAGTCTAGAGATAACAAACTTTGCGTCAGGTGGTTCTTGCCTTCAAGCCGTGCATTAAAATCGTGTATTTCACAAGGAGAACAGGTTGGCTAACCGTGCATTATCCCTTATATTTACTCTTTAACAGTCATTTTTACGGCAAAATTTAAATGATGCCCTGGTCATTCTTGGCGCACCCAAAATGGTCCCACACTATCAACTTCAGACACTCTCTGGTGGAAATAAAGAATCCCTGGTTGGTTCCTCTGTCATATTTAATCTAGTGTGTGTAGTAGTCTCCGTGTCTCTGATAAGCACAGCATTTTAAGTTGGTGCACCGCTAGTGTAACTTTGTTTTGTTTTGTACAAGCTGCAACATTTCCGTTCCGTGCAACAGAAACACTCGGTTTAGAGGAGCCTTTACGATTAATTAACCGTGACGTTTTAAAGCGCGGTTAATAGTAAAACCGGTTAATCGCTGAATTCCTATATAACATGCTTTAAAACACGCTTTCTCTTACTGCGTTTTCTCTCTGTTGCATGGTGAATAAACTTCTATCGTAGTCCAAACATGTCTTGGTTTATCTCATCGATGACTGTGTGTGTCTCTGCAGTTTCTCCTGGAGCTCTTCTCGAATGGACAGAAACATGATCACGGTGATGTCGGGGCAGGTGGTGGATTTCTACGATAATGATTTCCGGGAACTGTACGCCAACTCTGACAAACTGGACCTCTTTAAGGAGTTTCACGTCAGTGAGCCCCAAACAGGAACGCTGTCGCGGGCCGCGGTGCCCAAACGAGCCACAGCGGCCACGTCTCGCTTCCAGGTCAATCTAGGAGACGCCTCGCGTGGAGATCTGAAAGTGCCAGCGCACAAATACCACAATCCCAAATACCTGCTCGCGCTCGGACAGATCCCGGGACCCTCGGAGCCGCCGCTCCAGGACTTCTTCGATAAGATGGAGCCGCCCGATCCGGTTCAGGAGGACCCGGAGAATCCCACAGAAGAGCTGGAGAACATCACACCCGCTCCGTCTCAGCCCGAGAGGAAAGGCTCCAAGAAACTCTCGCTTCGCTTAAAGAAAGGGAAGAAGAAGCAGACGGGTGACGAGGTTATTGAAGAAAGCGCGGCGAGCCCTTCAGACGACGCGTCTAGAAACACGCTCACCGGAGACGAGACGCAGGTCAGCGTCAAGAAGAAGAAGAGAGGATTCCTGAGCTTTTTCAGAAGAAGCTGAATGAGGGATGTTTTAATCATGCTCTTTTAAATGAGCCACTGTTTTTAGCTCCTGAAGACTGTTTACAGACCTGTGACTCCTGATGTGTTTGTGATGTGATATCATATTCTTCTAATGATGTACAATGCTGACGAGGAAACCTAGTCATGTCTAAATTACATTAAAGGGGAAGTTTAGGAATGAAACTGAGTTTCTGAGATCTATCGTTCTGGAAATGGTGCATAAAGACACTGCTTGCACTTTTCTTTTACAGTACATATACTTATAAGCAGTGTTGGGGGGATAACGCATTACAAGTAACGCGAGTTACATAATAATATTACTTTTTTCAAGTAACTAATAAAGTTACTTTTGTGCATTTATTGATGACAGTGCTCTGTGTGAACATGATCTTACTGTAATTCTAATCTAGACTAAATATGAACGTGTATTAATTCATCCCACTCACAAAAAAACAGATTCAGTATTCATCAAAATTAATTAAAACAGTGAAATGCAAACTCAGAATATGAAGCAAACCTGCAATAATTAAATATATTAAACAACACAAATATATCTAATCTCATTTTATTAACCGATGTGTTTGCTGCTGACCTTTGATGATCCAGTTCAACCATACTAATACGCACAAATGACTTTAGATAGACTAACAATTGTGCTTCATTGTTTTTTTTAATTGCTGAAGAATGTTGAACTTCTTCTCCTGTGTTCTACTGTACAGACGTGATTTACTCATCCTTCAGCCTGAGGTTTATTAATTACACTTTTTGGTATGAAAGGCTTTTACATTTGCTATAAATATAACTTATTGTATTAAAAACAAACAATCAAGCCCTGCTCATATTTAAAAAGTAACGCGAAAGTAACGTAACACATTACTTTTCATAAAAAGTAACTAAGAAACGTAATTAGTTACTTTTTTAGAGAGTAACGCAATATTGTAACCCATTACTTTTAAAAGCAACTTTCCCCAACACTGCTTATAAGAATGTAGGCTACTGTAATATAAGGCAGCTACATGGGGTAGGGTTAGGGTTAATACCTAGTTATTGTATGTACTGTAAGATAAAGTGCTGTATTTAAATTCAGAAAGGGTTATTTGTGTCGTGCTTGTCATATTTATCCCAGCTAACAGAAAGTGTTCTGTCAGAGTTATGAACACAGTTAGAATGTTCGTTCTCAGAATGTTAGTTATTGTTGGTCATTCATGGAATGTTGGTGACGGTTTATTTTGTTACATTTGTCAAATGTTACAACTTGTTTCACAGAACATTCAAAAGTAACGTTCTCATGTCTGAAAAATGAACAAATGGAGTGTTTGCTTAATGTTTAAATTACCGGGGGGGGGGGGTTACACTTTGAACATTCAGAAACAATGTTTTCAAAACTGGGAGCGTCAGCTAAACGTGATCACGTGTTTGTGTTAGCTGGACACATTGTTTCAGATCAGCTGTACGGGATCTGCATTATATTATTCACTTCTAAAATATCAAACGGAATTTTAATTTAGGCTTTAGTTAAGTTTGTAACCAAAGATGGTTAAGGTGTTAAAAAAAAGAAACTAAAGCTGTTGTGTGATTTTTTTTTTTGCTAATTTCCGCTTGGCTTCAAACACACGTGCTCTTCAAATCCCACCTACTTAAGACACATCAGCCAATCCGATGTCAGAGGAGCCAAATATGCAAAATGATTGACAGGTGAAGAAAGTAGTTTCTGATTGGCTCATGATGAGTGACGGTCCTTTATAGACGAGCTGCGCTCGCCCTCTGCTGCTGGACCTGAGCATCACACACACACACTTCACTGAGCTAATACAGCAATAACAGCCTACGATCTCGTGAACTTCACAGGAGAGAGAGCACGTGAAGCGCGTCATTTCAGACACGGACAGAAATACACTTCTGCTTTTATTCAATGTGTGACATTGTTTAGCTGGATCTCTCTGTCTCTCTGTGTGTGTGTGTGTGTGCGTGCGTGCGTGTGTGCGTGTGTGTGTGTGTGTGTGTGTGTGTGCGTGCGTGTGCGTGCGTGTGCGTGTGTGTGTGTGTGTGTGTGTGAGTGTGTGTGTGTGTGTGTGTGTGTGTGTGTGTGTGTGTGTGTGTGTGTGTGTGTGTGTGTGTGTGTGCGTGCGTGAGAGAGAGAGAGAGAGAGTGTGAGTGTGTGTGCGTGTGTGTGTGTGTGTGTGCTGCAACAGCTCTGACCACAGAAAGAATCCGTGGATTTACTGGAATAGCTCTGAAGAGGAAGTGACCACAGATGAGAGTTAATGTAATGAGCTACACTCAGTGTTTTAGTCAAGACCTCTTCAACAGAGACCGAGACGAGACCAGGCATGAGCTGTAACCAATCACATCTAATCACAAATCAAACAGAAGTTGCATCCCAATTGGTACAATTGCAACTGCATGAATAATGAATGTTCTATGTATAAAATGTTATATACAGAAATATGATACAAAATCAAATTAAACTAATCCATCTTCATTAAAACCCCACACAAGACTGAAAGCTTCAAAACCCGGTCTTGACTACAGTCTCTAATGAAAACATAAACAGGAACATACACCTGTCCACCAGAGAGCATCAGTTCTCCATCCACTGACCAGATGAACACGTTTCCTCAGATGCTCCTCATCATCAAGTTCTTCAGATGATGGAGAAACATATCTCTCTCAGAGACTCATGCTGCTTGTGTAACTGGTCTAACCTGCCCTGGACCTCCAGGAAACCACCAGCAGATGTCACATGCTCTGTTCTGATGGAGGAAGTGAAAGTGATGAGGTCATCTCATGTTTCCCTTTTAAATGTTGCTTTCATCCTTCTGCATGCTCGAAGACTTTAGTGACACAGACTCGTCTTCCTCTAAAACTCTATGAGATCACGTTTCATGAGCTCCAGAAATCATTATAATATGCTGCTCAAGAAACATTTCTGATTATTAGCACTGTTGAAAACAGTCGTGCTGCACAATATTTTTGTGGAAACTGTGATGCATTTGATTTTTCAGGATTCACAGATAATAGAAATTTAAAGAACAGCATTTGAGATGAAATCTACTGTAACATTTAAATGTCTTTACTGTCACTTTAATGCACTTTAATGCAGCCTTGATGAATAATAGTGTTCATTATTTGTTTTTAAATGTGTGTGTGTGTGTGTGTGTGTGTGTGTGTGTGTGTGTGTGTGTGTGTGTGTGTGTGTGTGTGTGTGTGTGTGTGTGGGTGTGTGTGTGTGTGTGTGTGTGTGTGTGTGTGTGTGTGTGTGTGTGTGTGTGTGGTGTGTGGGTGTGTGTGTGAGTGTGTGTGTGTGTGTGTGTGTGTGTGTGTGTGTGTGTGTGTGTGTGTGTGTGTGTGTGTGTGTGTGTGTGTGTGTGTGTGTGTGTGTGGGAGCGAGTGTGTGTGTGTGTGTGTGTGTGTGTGTGTGTGTGTGTGTGTGTGTGTGTGAGTGTGAGTGTGTGTGTGTGTGTGTGTGTGTGCGTGTGTGTGTGTGTGTGTGTGTGCCTGTGCCTGTGCCTGTGCCTGTGCGTGTGCGTGTGCGTGAACGAGAGAGCGTGTGTGCATGTGCCTGTGTTTGCGTGCGTGCGTGTCGTGCGTGCGTGCGTGAGTGTGTGTGTGTGTGTGTGTGTGTGTGTGTGTGTGTGTGTGTGTGTGCCGAGAGTGAGTCCTGGTGGCACTAATGTGTTTCTGCTTAAACTATAGAGACAGTTCATTAACAACAATCAACATATTTACAATCATTTAATCTCAAATAACTTTAATTAAATAATATATTGTACAATTCATCACATATAATATTTAACACTGTATGATCTATAATATTTACAAAAGTATTTTACATGTGCTTTATAGAAATCCAAGCCCCTGTGTTTGTCCTGAATGTGTTTGCGTTCTGTGATGCTTCAGTCGGATGTTAAACATGAACACAATCTCTTCATGAGGTCAAGTGAACATTCACAAGACACCAGTGATCTCACGTGTGTTCAGAAAACATCCCAATCATGTCTCATCAAATGATGTCTTGCTGGATGAGAACTAGTGACTACGGTATTTTTACTTTTGCTGATGAAAAGTTGATACGTCTTACGTTTCCTGAGCTAGAGAGAGAAACGACGATAAAATCAACAAGCAGTGAAACGATTCTTTCAGAAAAGATCTCAACGATGTCTCAATATAAACTCAGCATGCTCTTCAAACGATCAGAGCTGCTCCACATTCATTTAATTGGTTTATACTCAAAACTATTGACTCATTTCAATCTGAGACAGAGCTGATCTCCTCAGCTTTAATAAATCAGCAGTGCTCTCTTGTAGTTCTGTCCATTTGTAGTTCAGTCGTTCCATCATTTCTCTGCCACTTTGTTGATGACTTTCTTTTTGCGGGTGGACACTAGATCATAGAAGGGGTCTTTGGTGATGCTGGCCCTGTGGAGACACGACACATGTGTTTTCAAATGAGTCATATGTGTTCAGATGAGTCATGTGTGTTCAAATGAGTCATGTGTGTCCAGACGAGTCATGTGTGTTCAAACGAGTCATATGTGTTCAGATGAGTCAAGTGTGTTCAAACGAGTCAAGTGTGTTCAAACGAGTCAAGTGTGTTCAAACGAGTCATGTGTGTTCAGATGAGTCAAGTGTGTTCAAACGAGGCATGTGTGTTCAGATGAGTCAAGTGTGTTCAGATGAGTCAAGTGTGTTCAAATGAGTCACATGTGTTCAGACGAGTCATGTGTGTTCAAACGAGTCAAGTGTTTTTAGATAAGTCATGTGTGTTCAAACGAGTCAAGTGTGTTCAGAAGAGTCACGTATGTTAACACGTCATATGTGTTCAGATGAGTCGAGTGTGCTCAAACGAGTCATGTGTTCAGATGAGTCGAGTGTGTTCATACGTGTCATGTGTGTTCAAACGAGTCATGTGTTCAGATGAGTCGAGTGTTCAAACGAGTCATATGTGTTCAGATGAGTCGAGTGTATTCAGACGAGTCACATGTGTTCAAACGAGTCATATGTGTTCAGATGAGTCACATGTGTTCAAACGAGTCATATGTGTTCAGATTAGTCATGTGTGTTCAGATGAGTCAAGTATGTTCAAACGAGTCATATGTGTTAAGATGAGTTGAGTGTGTTCAGACGAGTCACATGTGTTCAAACAAGTCATATGTGTTTAGATAAGTCAAGTATGTTCAAACGAGTCATATGTGTTAAGATGAGTTGAGTGTGTTCAGACGAGTCATGTGTGTTCAAACGAGTCATATGTGTTCAGATGAGTCGAGTGTGTTCAGACGAGTCACGTGTGTTCAGACGAGTCACATGTGTTCAAAAGAGTCATGTGTGTTCAGATGTGTCACATGTGTTCAGACGAGTCATGTGTGTTCAGATGAGTCGAGTGTGTTCAGACAAGTCACGTGTGTTCAAACGAGTCATGTGTTCAGATGATTCGAGTGTGTTCAGACGAGTCACGTGTGTTCAGACGAGTCACGTGTGTTCAGACGAGTCACATGTGTTCAGATGAGTCGTGTGTAAGCGTGTATTCGTACCTGATGGATTCGATCCAGTCATCTCTCTCCTCAGCTGAAGCGGCACAGATGGTATATGCCTGATGTTTCCCTTCCACCACACGTCCATCCGTCTCTGTCTTACACGCCTTGATCTTCTTACCCTGGCTGTTGGGGTTATACAGCTCCAAACAATACTACACACAGGTCAAAGTTCACAGGTTAGCCTTCAATAATAAAGCCACTCACTTATTAAAATCATAAGCTGCATCTGTTAATATTATTTAATGGACATGATCTTACATGAACTAACAATCAACAGTGGTATTTCTAATAACTAGGGGTATCAAAGATTAATAAATGCTGTAAATGCAATGCAAATGTATGTCACTGTTAGTTAATGCATAACGAATATTAACTAATGAGAACAAATGTGACCCTGGAGCACAAAACCAGTCTTAAGTCGCATATTTGTAGCAATAACCAACAATACATTGTATGGCTCAAAATTATAATTTTTTTAAATGCCAAAAATTATTAGGATATTAAAATCATGTATCATGAAAATGTCCTACCGTAAATATATCAAAACTTATTTTTGTATTATTAATATGCATTGCTGAGAACTTCATTTGCACAACTTTAAAGATGATTTTCTCAATATTTAGATTTTTTTGCACCCTCAGATTCCAGATTTTCTAATAAATCATACATCAATGGAAAGCTTATTTACTGAGACGATGTATAAATTGACCCTTATGACTGGTTGTGTGTGTCAGGGTTCTGTCACTTCGGTCTAGTATTATTCATAGTTTTGTGACAGAGTTCTGACACTCCCGTCATGTCCTGGTATATGAGTGTGTGGCTTCGAGTGTGCTCGAGCCGTGTGCTCTCTCTCTCTTGTCTGCGTGCCTTGTTTCGTGTTGGAGCATGGTGTTCGGATCCCGGCGTTCTGTCGATTTGTCCTACGCTGTCAGATTTTACTACCTCCCATTAAAAGTGGTTAGTGGTTAGTACAATGCGACAACAAAAAATGCTACCTATTAAATTATGTTTTATTAATGTGTACACCTACCCCAACCCTAAACCTACCCTTACAGTAATGCACATACAGTAATTACGTGTTATATTCGCGGTTGTGAATAGAAGGGATACAGCGAGTACCGGAAACCAACAATAAATATTTATTTTCTACCTTTTAGATTGTTTTATTAATGTCTACACCAACTCTTAAACTACCCCTTACAATAATGCAGATACATTAAATATTGTTGTTCAGCGTGAGAAAAATAATGCAATATTGATGTGCGCATGCGCAGTAAGCCGAAGTAGGAAAATTTGATGGGTGGATAAAATGTCAGGACACCGGCACTCATGTCTTGAGGTCCGGTTTCGTGTCGGGGTTCGGACACTCGCACTCCACGTTCTGTCTCATTGTGAAGCGTGCGGTCGACCGTGCGCTCTCCTGTCCACATGTGTTTTGTGTTGCTGCACGCAGTTCATGTTTCTATCAGCTGCATGCATTCATGTTATATCTTGTGCTGTGTGGCATGCAGCTTGTGTATTCATTGGCTGAGTGCTTTCATGTTGTCCTGTCTTGTGTGAACACGTGGTTTATGAGTTTTCTCATTAGTGTGCGTTCGTGTCCTGTTCTGCACATGGCTGGTGATTTGTTTGCTGGCCATGTGCTTGTGTTTTTGTTTTGTGTGAGCACATGGCTTCTGTCCTAGTTCTCTGTGTGCCATGTGCTCTCATGTCATTTGTCTTGACCCCACCCATCTTGTTACCTGATTATTAGTTAATTTGCCCCACTTGTCTTACCCTACTCATGTGCTCCCTTTATAATCTCCTTGTGTTTGCAATCCTGTGCCAGTTCGACATTGGTGTTACCCTTGCCTTGCCTTGCCTTGCCTCCTCCCTTCCCTTCCCTTCCCTTCCCTTCCCTTCCCTTCCCTTCCCTTCCCTTCCCTATGGGCTAGTTTTTATTTGTTTGTTTGTTTGTTTGTTGCTGAGTCCTCGCCTCATCCCTTTACCCAACCTTGCCATTGTGCTCCAGGGTCACTTACTATCCTTCTCCTTTAGCAGCTGTCTAAACTCTAGGTTAACGTTTCTCTCGTTGCCGTTCGCGAGTCTGTGTGAAGCTCTCACCCGTTTGCGTTGAAACATGACTTCCTTCACACACAGATTCTCCAGAGGAATGATGCCGCGTGGCTCTTTGTCCTGAACACAAACACACGATCACTCCTGATCCACACACCTGCATGCATTCAGAGAGACTCTGCGGATCTTACCGTAGTAAATTCAAAATAATACAGGCAGTTATCGGTCAGGATAAACCAGCGTCTCTTCCATGTCTTCACACGGCCGCCTGCCGAGAGATAATATATATATAACACTCTCAGATGATCGCTTGCAGTCGGAGTATATCAATTAGTGTGACCGTACTCAACAGATTTAGACCACCTAGTGGTTTGGAGAGTCATTACAAGCTTACTTCGTTTGTTTACGCGTATGTTAGCGTATGCGCAGTCGTACGTGCAGCCTTGCAAAGTATACTTCATTTGACTCGTTCACAGACGTTCAATGCATTGCAATACCTCTCCTGGCCTAGCGGGGGCAGTAGGGAGCAGTTATGAAGATTACAGTGGAAGAAAAACTCATGTAAGCACAGCGGAAAGGCTAGCCGTGACCATACCGTTTGGGAAGCCGGAGAGTTATTCCGGAGGTGTGTGAAGCCAAATGTTTTTCTTCGGCTACCTTGTGAATCGATACCCCCCCCCCACGGCAGCGTTATGGATAAACGGCGAGAGAAAGCATAATCACTCTCTTATAGCAAGACACACACACACACACACACACACGAGACACACACACACACACACACACAGCGATTTAATGCGCATGTGCGACCTGCGTGTTTTCTGCGGGTGTTTTCGTGTCCGCGGGTCTTTCACAGTGCTATTCTGATGACCGTTTGGAAGTCGCGTCCGGGTTCTCCTGTGGTGGGCGGACGCACACTGAACGCTGTCCTCGCGAGCGAACGCAGACTATGTGATTAATATTCGCGTACAAATGAAGTATAGTGGTAGTTTTGTCTTTAGTATTATTTGTAGGTTTTTCATTTACTGCACCACCACCAGTAAATATGGAAGTGGAACGAGGTTATTATAAAGTTCAACTGCTATCATTAATCATATTATAATGAATCCATCCACAGAAACATTAAAATAGTGTAGATTAGTGTAATGTTTATAATAATAATTATTCAACCATTTCATTCATTTAACATTTAATATTGAATCGAACCTTTTTTTAAAGCTACTTTCCCTGCTAAAGTTTATTTTATAACGCATATTTGTGAGAAGTAACTAGTAATATAACTTCTTTTTTTAAAGTAACGTCATTATTTGTCTTTGATTAATAATGAATATGAAGAGCTTAAAAAAAAAACAGTCTAATATTGGAAAAAATAATCTCTATTGGTATAAAAAAATTGCAAAAAAAAAAAAAATGTATTAAATCACAATATTGGTAATTAAAAAATCATTTTAGAATTAAAAAATTGCTTGTACTTATATTGGCAAAATATTTACTAACTACTTGTATTAGTAAAAAAAAATTGTATATTACTTTAAAAAAATAATTTGAAAAACTAACAATAGCTTATTTTTATTTATTATACTATTAGCTAAAGTAAAAATAGCAATCACAATATTGCGTAAAAAAATTGCTATTCTATGTAAAAAAAAATTGTTTTCTTTGTATTGATTATATCCGCGTCGCGCGCGCTGTATGCTGTCCCTCGCGTATAAGACTCAAAATATGGAAGTGGAACGTGCTTGTTAAAACACATCTCTTCCGTACTGTCTCTATTCTAATTATATTCTTTCTAAAACAAAATTGTTAAGCTAATCGAGACGTGTTCTTTTTATTTATTATACTATTAACTAAAGTTTTCTATATTTATTGTATAATAAGACTTGCTTCCATCGTAATTAGTTGTTTTTGCCTCGTGTGGATAAACGCGTCTGCTAAATGACTAAATGTAATATTCTTGATTTTATAGACTTGACTGTTCATGCTACCAGCAGTGAGGATCAAAATCAGCTTGTTTTGTGCAGTCAGCGGTGTAGTATTTATAATATCTAATGCGTCTGGGCTCGGGTTTTACCCAGTTTGAGCAGCCAGCCCTCGCGGTCCGGGTTGAAGAAGGTGTGCGTCAGATCGTTCCCATCATCCTCTGGGATTTTGAAGGGTTCGGTGCGTATGCTGTTGTACAGATTCTGTTGATGCAAACAAATAATAGCACACATTTTCATCAAAACCACAACCTTTCAGTTAGTTCTGCTTATTTATGTAAATACACACCACTGCTGAATAACACAAGCAGGGTGTTATTTGTGCTCATTCTCAGAAGACAGTGTCGCAGTTAAGGGCAAGTTATTAAATATATGTGTAACCCCCCCGGGTCCGCACCATCACACCGAGCGGGTCTCGAACCCAGGATTCCAGCACGGGAGGCAGGCGCTCTACCAAGGAGGCTAAAGGCTACAGCCTCTAGCGTCAGTCGCTAGAGCGCCTCTTTTTGAGGTCAGGAGAGTGAGGTTTACACACAGCCCTTACTGGCATACATCCGTTACATATGCATCATATTTCATATACTTATTCAATGCAATAGTCAGACACTATAGGGCTGATACCAATCAAATACTATGAATATCAACAAAATCCATCTTTGCATTGCAGAAGTGGCAAAGAAACTGCATTTAAAGCATGATTTAGATGCATTTACGTGCTTAATGCAGCTCTGACTTGCAATGTATGCATTTATAATTGTACAAGTAACAGATTAATGTGTTAAATATAAATAGATTTCTGAAATTATGCCTTAAATATGAAGTTAACCCAATAGTAGGTTGCGACAAATCATTACTTCACTCATTGGACTGATTCGTTTAAAATTAACGACTTGATGATTTCAGAACCGTGTACATGTATTATATTTAGGCCATAGAAAGATGTGCTAAAATAGTAAAATTGGTATGAATGATTATTTATGAATCATTGACGAGCTTTGATAATTGTTTAAAAACACTGAATCATTCAGGAATTAAACATTACGTCCTTAACAGTATTCTAAAATAGTATTAATATGTCCTAAATCATAGTATGTTTACAAAAGTATGCCAAAGATTCCCGGATGGTCTACTACTTCCGGTCAGAATCCGACTGTGATTGGCTACAAACACGCTCAAGTGTTAAAAACCGTCAGAAGGTGGATTTGAGTGATAAATAATCGTCGATTTTAAAATGGTATTTAATGTTACAGATCTTGCCCGTTTTTATAAAGTTGATCCCGCGGCAGAGTTTCATGCTGATGAATCGCTGTGGATGATGTTAATTGTGATAAGATGATTGACGAGCGTGTGTGCGTCTGTTAGTCTTGTCCTTCACGTTGTACTTCTTATTTTTCACAAAAAATAGTATACTTTTAGATTGTGCAGACTTGTGTTCAATGTATTTATTGTATGCATTATATAAATATTGATGATGGCTCAAGCCTGCTCTGGTACGACAGGACCAGCGAGGGCCGACTATAACACGTGTCTAATGATCACGTGGTCTTGTCCTTCAATCACACACAGACAGGATAAACGTGTCTAGTCACAACCACACACAGGGAACGAGTTCAGCAACTTACCCTCAGACTGATCATATCTGACCATAATGCCATTCATTCAAAAAATATTCAGGCCTAAATTTGAATTGCACGGTATTAACATAAACTAATCAACTTAATGTGATGCATGCTGGTCAATTTGTCATTTAATTAAACATTTTTTACATAATTATGTATTCGGTGCATTTATTAAAATCACTTAAGAAGCAGAATAAACCATATGGCAAAAAAAATATGCTATATATTTAAAATATATCCCAAATATAAACAGTGAAGCTCAATTAAAAATATTTTCTAAATAGAAAATATATTTAGTTTCAACTGTCATATACCAAAATATATCAGGGGCAAGAAAATAGTGCCAACATTTAGGCCAAATGTAAATATAGATGGGAGATCAAAATTAATAATGATTTAATATACAGTATATATAGTATTTTTTGAATATTGTAAAGTATGTTCTTTGCACAATTGTATTAAAATGTTACAGACAATATAGTTTTTTTTTCAAATGTGACAAAGGTGAATTTATTTTCTTGGATTGAAATATATCATGCAAATTATATTTAATAATATAAAAAAAAAAAAAAAAAAAAAAAATTGAAAATATTTTTACACAAATATATTTCAAATCAAATTTTAGCACATTTTTTTTTGCTATATGGGAAATCTGTTAATGTGTGATTGACAAATATGCATGATTTTAAAATGATTTGTTTGTGTTCAAACTATGTAAATTATGGGAATGTTATATCTTAGATGCAGAGCTAAATATGTTTTGAGTGTATTAATCAGTCATTAGATATTAAGGCGTGCGTGAGCTTGACCTGTGGACTGGAAGACGTTGGCGTTGCAGTTACAGTAGCGTGCGGCGAAGGCCTCCATCATACGGTCGATCTTCTGAGCTTCACCCGGCAGACGGAAACTCCACAAGAACTGCCTGAGGAACGAACGAGACGAACAGCAATGAGACGAGTTCAGCTGCTCGACTGTGGATGAAGAAGAGCTCGTTTCTCACCGTAACGCCTGGACCAGGTTCAGATCTGAAAACTCGTGCAGCTCCACGAACGCTTTGAGGATCTGCAGGTGTATGTCTTCCCTGAAACAGCAGACAGCATCAGATACATGCACATGCAAACGCACACGCACACGCACATCATACTCTAACAAACACACACACAACGCACACACACACACACACACACACACACACACACTCACCTCTCACACACACACACACACACACACACATGCACACACACACACACACACACACACACATCATACTCTAACAAACACACACACACACACACACACACACACACACACACACTCACACACCTCTCTCAGACACTCACACACACTCTCACTCTCACACACACACACACACACACACACACACACACACACACACACACACACACACACACACACACACTCACACACACACACACACACACTCTCTCACACACACACACACACACACACACACACACAAACACACACACACACACACACACACACACACACACACACAAACACAAACCACACACACACACACACCCTCACACAGACACACACACACACACACACCTCTCAGACACTCACACACACACACACACACTCTCACACACACTCTCACACACACACACACACACACCACTCTCCCAGGAAGTCTCCGATGGCGGTCTTATTCAGTCCTTCCTCTTTATACAGAAACTCAGCCACTCGCTCTGGTTTCCAATCCAGAAGCTCGTTATCCACCAGATACTTGATTCCCTGAAACACAAAGACGTTTGATCTGTCACAGACCCAGATAAACAATGAAGAGACGCTTGTGTGAGTTTATCAGCTCCGTCCACACAAGTTCAACATCTGTTTTTAGAGATTTTCCTTTCAAACCCACACTTCCCTTTTCAGCAGAATGACTAAAGAGACCAAAAATAGCAACACAAAATCAGATGAAATATTACTCTGGTTGAGCTTTGGTCACCTACAATATTATATTACATTATATTAGTATTAGTAGGACACGTTAAATTGATCAAAAGTGACAGTAAAGACATTTATATTGTTAGAAAAGATTTCTTTTTCAAATCAATGCTGTTATTTTTAACCTTCTGGTCATCTGTGAATCATGAAAAAATATAATATCTCACAGTTTCCCCCAAAAAATAACTATTTCCAACATTGATAATATAAATGTTACTTTTTTTTTTTTTTTATAAGGCAAGGCAAGTGTTTCTTGAGTGCAGAAAGTGAAATAATCAAATCAGCATATTATTTTGATTACTGAAGATCATGTGACACCGAAGACTGGCTAAAAAATCAGCTTTGATCACAGAAATACACTTTAACAGATATTTACATAGAACACAGCTGTTTTAAATTGTAATAATATTTCACATTTTTACTGTTTTTATTGCATTTTGGATCAAACAAATGCAGGCTTGTTGAGCAGAAGAGACTTATACTAGTGTACATGTGTGCTGTCTGTAGTTTAGTTAGGTTTGTTAAGTGTGCTTGTGGTGGAAACGTCTTGTTTCTTAACCTCGCAGAGATCAAACATTGACTGTCGTCTCTTCTCGGCTTATCAGGTCTGCAGCAGCTCGTGGTGGTCTCGCTCTTTAACGAGCAGCAGCAAAACCACAATGATTCAGAACGAGAAAACCCGAAACTATTTCAGGTGTTGACCTGAGGATGTTCAGATCCTCCACGTCACTCACTCCGTCTGTCGCTCTCTCATTCTCACACACACACACACAGACACGCACAGACAGACACGCGCACACACACACACACACACACACACAGACACAGACAGACACACACAGACAGACACACACACACACACACACACACACACACACACACACACACACACACACAGGCTGAATGTCTCAGTCGAGTCTCTCTGTCTCAGATCTAAGGTTTATAGTAAAGTAAGATGAATGTGTTCCACTCATCATCTCATGCTGGAAACATCATCATCATCATCATCATCCTCCAGATCTCACCTTTTTAGGATCCATGTTGAATTTCTTCTTGCCGCTACAGAAGCGTTTATCCAGCATCTTACTGTGAAAGAGTCACACAAAAAACAACTTCACAACCAGAACATCTAACAGACGTTTCAACCAACCTGTTAACTGAAATATAGCTGACATAATGTATAAATATTAGAATAAATCATCTTTCCATTGATGTATGGTTTGTTATGATAGGACGATATGTGAAAATCTGGAATCTGAGGGTGCAAAAAAATCTAATTATTGAGAAAATCATCTTTAAAGTTGTTCAAATTAAGTTCTTAGCAATGCATATTACTAATCAAAAATTAAGTTTTTAAATATTTACGGAATGAAATGTACAAAATATCTTCTTGGAACGTGATCTTAATATCCTAATGATTTTTGGCATAAAAGAGAATTTTATAATTTTGACCCATACAATGTATTGTTGGCTATTACTACAAATATACCTGTGCTGCTTATGACTGCTTCTGTGCTCCAGGGACACATATGAAATAAAAACATAAATAATCATAACTAGTAATATATAAGAAACTGTAAAATAAAACAAAAAAAAAAAAAAGTTTACAAAAATCTTTTTAAATAAAATGAAAAAACCTTGTAACAAAATGACTATTTGTGTAACTAAAATGAAAATAAAATTGAAAATATAAAAATTTAACTATAGTAGTAGATAAATAACCGTAAAATACCACTGGTTTGAACTGTGAAGTCAGTAGTGAATTATGTTAACTGTGTTTCTCTACACCTGTGGTTACTCTGCATTAGTATTGTTGGTTAGTTAGTGAATGATGTTAACTGTGTTTCTCTACACCTGTGGTTACTCTGCATTAGTATTGTTGGTTAGTTAGTGAATGATGTTAACTGTGTTTCTCTACACCTGTGGTTACTCTGCATTAGTATTGTTGG